>JAJKFL010000002.1:1002500-1315000 GCA_021186555.1 Reticulitermes speratus
ATACAAAACACATAAATACAGTGTGGGCAGAACGTACAGTTTGTGAATGTTAAAACTGTTGATGTATCGAGTAACCGTTAGGCTTTAAAAGGTTAATGGAAATGTAGAGAGATGCCGTAAGTAAGGATTCAGAATTACAAACTTAATGACTACATCACTGCAGTACATTTAACTTAAGTAAGTTACATATTTCATTGCTTTTAAGGACACTGTATGAAGTCTCTATAGCCCTGTGGTAACTATGCGTACCACCTGCAAGAAATTAAATAAAAACGTGTGTCTTTCGCCCACATATTGCATTCAGGATTTCGGTACATCAGTCAGCAGAACACAGGCTATTTTCCTACATAGCATGTAATTTGCTCTTTGTAAAGGAGACACTGCGTTTTATGCGGACAGAAAATGTATTTTCGTACATTATTTTGCTGAAATCCGTGCTTCACGGCGTCAACGGAATTATTAACTGAAGTCAACGAAGACTGCAGTTAACTGCACACATGTAGTGTGCATTATGACGTGCACTGACTTGTTACTGACTTTGTTACTAAACAAACGCGTCTTTTCTAACAAATTAGTGACAGTACAACGCAGTGCACATAGACACTTGCTTATATAGCAGGACTGCAGTGAACATAGACAGCTGTGTTTGTGCTGTCAGTACGTACTGACAGCTGTGTTTGTGCTGTCAGTACGTAACTGACAGCTGTGTTTGTGCTGTCATACGTACTGACAGCTGTGTTTGTTCTGTCAGTACGTACTGACAGCTGTGTTTTGTGCTGTCAGTACGTACTGACAGCTGTGTTTGTGCTGTCAGTACGTACTGAACGCTGTGTTTTTCTGTCAGTACGTACTGACAGCTGTGTTTGTGCTGTCAGTACTACTGACAGCTGTGTTTGTGCTGTCAGTATGTACGGCCATCTGAACTGTTAATTACGATTGCACATTGATTAGACGACTTTTTATTTTTAACACATTTTTTTAGAATAAATGCAGCAGATAACCTTTAAAGCCCAGTGGTTACTATATGTAACACATGTTTAACATTCACAAATTCTACGTTTCTGCCCACACAGTGTATTTATGTGTTTTGTGTGGATCTCAGAACAAACAGCGATTATTTCACTGTACAACATTAACTGACTGGTTTGTATAACTGAGACGGAGTGTGTTTACTGCGCGGTACGGACTGTATTTATGTGTTTTGTGTGGATCTCAGAACAAACAGCGATTATTTCACTGTACAACATTAACTGACTGGTTTGTATAACTGAGACGGAGTGTGTTTACTGCGCGGTACGGACTGTATTTATGTGTTTTGTGTGGATCTCAGAACAAACAGCGATTATTTCACTGTACAACATTAACTGACTGGTTTGTATAACTGAGACGGAGTGTGTTTACTGCGCGGTACGGACTGTATTTATGTGTTTTGTGTGGATCTCAGAACAAACAGCGATTATTTCACTGTACAACATTAACTGACTGGTTTGTATAACTGAGACGGAGTGTGTTTACTGCGCGGTACGGACTGTATTTATGTGTTTTGTGTGGATCTCAGAACAAACAGCGATTATTTCACTGTACAACATTAACTGACTGGTTTGTATAACTGAGACGGAGTGTGTTTACTGCGCGGTACGGACTGTATTTATGTGTTTTGTGTGGATCTCAGAACAAACAGCGATTATTTCACTGTACAACATTAACTGACTGGTTTGTATAACTGAGACGGAGTGTGTTTACTGCGCGGTACGGACAGTGTGTTTACTGCGCGGTACGGACAGTGTGTTTACTGCGCGGTACGGACAGTGTGTTTACTGCGCGGTACGGACTGAGACACAACCATTACGTAACTGAACCACACAGAAAAGGGCAACTCTTTAAACGTAAGATATTTTCAAAATAACCTGTTTCTCCAAAATCTTGTTTTGTCTCCCCCCCCCCACTTTCTACTTTATTCTACTTTCTCTCCCCATTTGTCCTTCACCCTAGCTAGTTCTACCTATTCTCTGCTATAAATTTCACGCACTACTGTTTACCATGTTTCTTCCCTTCCCCTTACCCCATCCCTCTTCACCCTTGTCCGACTTCCCCCTTTCCTATCGCACCAGTTTTCCCGGAATTCCTCTCTATCTGCTTGAGATCGATCCAGGAATATAGAGGAATTGCTCTCTTGATGCGATGTGTACAGTATGTTGACACCAAGGACTTCAGATTCCGCGCTGTAAGTGGATCTACCGAGTGTCGCAGATGGTTCCGTGAACGTGTCCTGATTTGACGTCCCTTTGTGAAGGGTCTGTACCTTCTGTTAAATTTGTGTCATATTTGGAAAGGAACGAAAGATTTTTATTTCCTGAATTTTCGCGTAGTGCGATAAAACCAGTTCAGTCGACGTACCTAGTGCGCAGCCCGTCTCTAGTGTCTACACACTGTACACTGTTGTAGATCAGCAGTCGTGTGGCAGCAAGTTTCGTTCCTCCAGTGACTCAATTCCAAGTCACCGGAGAAAAAGATTTGTAATCCGGCTTATAATGCAAGTTTCGCTTCGCGGTGGAGGACACATAAAGATTTATAGTGAGTTCTAAAGCCAGACCATAATAGAAGACATGCTAGAGCCTAGTGGACCGGCGTGCTGCTGTATTGCCTGTGTGTTCGACATGACAAGTGATAACGGTGTATACAAATAGCTGTGAGTTACGGCACACGGACTGTGTTATTCTTTGGACACAGTTCAGTCGCCCTCGTAGTAAGTGATTGATGTCACTGCGCAGAAGAAAGAGCAAATATCAGTAGGGTGACGAAGAACCCGTCTCTGAAATTAACACTGTAAGGCACCGTGTTACTTGATATACGTACCGGGCTGAACTTTAAACAATTCTACGTTCTGCCACACAGTGTATCTATGTGTTTTGTGTGGATCTCAGAACAAACAGCGATTATTTCACTGTACAACATTAACTGACTGGTTTGTATAACTGAGACAGAGTGTGTTTACTGCGTGGTACGGACTGTATTTATGTGTTTTGTGTGGATCTCAGAACAAACAGCGATTATTTCACTGTACAGCATTAACTGACTGGTTTGTATAACTGAGACGGAGTGTGTTTACTGCGCGGTACGGACTGTATTTATGTGTTTTGTGTGGATCTCAGAACAAACAGCGATTATTTCACTGTACAACATTAACTGACTGGTTTGTATAACTGAGACGGAGTGTGTTTACTGCGCGGTACGGACTGTATTTATGTGTTTTGTGTGGATCTTAGAACAAACAGCGATTATTTCACTGTACAGCATTAACTGACTGGTTTGTATAACTGAGACGGAGTGTGTTTACTGCGCGGTACGGACTGTATTTATGTGTTTTGTGTGGATCTCAGAACAAACAGCGATTATTTCACTGTACAACATTAACTGACTGGTTTGTATAACTGAGACGGAGTGTGTTTACTGCGCGGTACGGACTGTATTTATGTGTTTTGTGTGGATCTCAGAACAAACAGCGATTATTTCACTGTACAACATTAACTGACTGGTTTGTATAACTGAGACGGAGTGTGTTTACTGCGCGGTACGGACTGATGTCTAAACGTATCTGAGGTTCGTCTCGTCTTTAAAGGGCCGTTCCACAGACCTTGCACAATGTCTGACACAGCAGAACAGACAAGTACTGCACTGTTAATTAAATACGCTATGCTGTCACTACTTCATCCACCGATTTGTACCATTATATGCACGCGTTCAATCTAGTTTACGCAGATACAGCATATTTTCCGCAAACAAATTTCAACAATATACGCCTACTTTAACGTTCACCTTCGTAAACAATATGGCTACATTGCGTGGAATTTTGACTATAAAAGTTTGCACAGATTTATTTTTTCCCCTTCCAAGTTATCAGTCAAAAGCAGCGAGTTATGGGAAGGCGGTGTTATCTAGGATTTCGGCCCTCTTTGACGTGACGCAGCGCCGCTGTCTCAGTCTTTCGAAACGTCGCTAACCAGATGCGCAGTGTCACGTCGCGCAAGACAGGAATCTACGGACCAAACAATATTCACGTATTGAATCACATTATACGTGCTTCCAGTTCAGAACGTAGGCTACAGTGCAGAGCAGCTCTATGGGGGCGCACAGCACGCCACACCACTTTCTTACTACGCGGACCCGCATGGTTCCAGAACACAGTCTGTCTAACAAACCGTCCTGCGCTCTTGTTTGCTCAGAACTTCAAAAAACGGACACATGTACACATGAAACCCTTCCCTTCGTAGTACTGGAAAGGAATTCCTAAGCTATCCATTTAGTACAACAGTATCTCAGTCAGCACATGTCACACAACACTATCTCAGTCAGCAAATGTCACACAACACTATCTCAGTCAGCAAATGTCACACAACACTATCTCAGTCAGCACATGTCACACAACAGTATCTCAGTCACACAACAGCATCTCAGTCAGCACATGTCACACAACAGTATCTCAGTCAGTACACGTCACACAACACTATCTCAGTCAGCACATGTCACACAACAGTATCTCAGTCACACAACAGTATCTCAGTCAGCACAACAGTATCTCAGTCACACAACAGTATCTCAGTCAGCACATGTCACACAACACTATCTCAGTCAGCACATGTCACACAACAGTATCTCAGTCACACAACAGTATATCAGTCAGCACGTCACACAACAGTATCTCAGTCAGTACATGTCACACAACAGTATCTCAGTCAGCACGTCACACAACAGTATCTCAGTCAGTACATGTCACACAACAGTATCTCAGTCAGCACGTCACACAACAGTATCTCAGTCAGCACGTCACACAACAGTATCTCAGTCACACAACAGTATCTCAGTCAGCACGTCACACAACAGTATCTCAGTCAGCACGTCACACAACAGTATCTCAGTCACACAACAGTATCTCAGTCAGCACGTCACACAACAGTATCTCAGTCAGCACGTCACACAACAGTATCTCAGTCACACAACAGTATCTCAGTCAGCACGTCACACAACAGTATCTCAGTCAGCACGTCACACAACAGTATCTCAGTCACACAACAGTATCTCAGTCAGCACATGTCACACAACAGTATCTCAGTCACACAACAGCATCTCAGTCAGCACATGTCACACAACAGTATCTCAGTCAGTACACGTCACACAACACTATCTCAGTCAGCACATGTCACACAACAGTATCTCAGTCACACAACAGTATCTCAGTCAGCACAACAGTATCTCAGTCACACAACAGTATCTCAGTCACACAACAGTATCTCAGTCAGCACATGTCACACAACACTATCTCAGTCAGCACATGTCACACAACAGTATCTCAGTCACACAACAGTATATCAGTCAGCACGTCACACAACAGTATCTCAGTCAGTACATGTCACACAACAGTATCTCAGTCAGCACGTCACACAACAGTATCTCATTCTGTAGAAAGTAGCTGCACGAAAACTGCACAATTTTCTCCAAAACCTACATCGACTGTGACGTAACAAGCTTCCTAAGAATCTTAAAACACGCAATAAATCCACAAAGAAGTAAGAAGCAGTCTCACAGTGACACAGAACATAGACTGTTTTGTTTGACTGCAATCTGTTTACTGCCAGTTTATCCCTTTGTATCGCAATATATCTGTAGCATCTTTCGCCACGCATATGCCATATACGCCCTTTTGCATACCTTTGTCATTTTATTGCTGTCAGTAAACGAACTTAAATTTGCTATACAGTAACTGACCGTTCTGTTGTAAAGACCTACTGTAGCTATTACACGTCTGTTGTAAAGACCTACTGTAGCTATTACACGTCTGTTGTAAAGACCTACTGTAGCTATTACACGTCTGCAGTAAAGACCTACTGTAGCTATTACACGTCTGCTGTAAAGACCTACTGTAGCTATTACACGTCTGCTGTAAAGACCTACTGTAGCTATTACACGTCTGTTGTAAAGACCTACTGTAGCTATTACACGTCTGCTGTAAAGACCTACTGTAGCTATTACACGTCTGCTGTAAAGACCTTCTGTAGCTATTACACGTCTGCTGTAAAGACCTACTGTAGCTATTACACGTCTGCTGTAAAGACCTACTGTAGCTATTACACGTCTGTTGTAAAGACCTACTGTAGCTATTACACGTCTGCTGTAAAGACCTACTGTAGCTATTACACGTCTGCTGTAAAGACCTACTGTAGCTATTACACGTCTGCTGTAAAGACCTACTGTAGCTATTACACGTCTGCTGTAAAGACCTACTGTAGCTATTACACGTCTGTTGTAAAGACCTACTGTAGCTATTACACTTCTGCTGTAAAGACCTACTGTAGCTATTACACTTCTGCTGTAAAGACCTACTGTAGCTATTACACGTCTGTTGTAAAGACCTACTGTAGCTATTACACGTCTGTTGTAAAGACCTACTGTAGCTATTATACTTCTGCTGTAAAGACCTACTGTAGCTATTACATGTCTGTTGTAAAGACCTACTGTAGCTATTACACTTCTGCTGTAAAGACCTACTGTAGCTATTACACGTCTGTTGTAAAGACCTACTGTAGCTATACACGTCTGCTGTAAAGACCTACTGTAGCTATACACGTATGCTGTAAAGACCTACTGTAGCTATTACACGTCTGTTGTAAAGACCTACTGTAGCTATTACACGTCTGCTGTAAAGACCTACTGTAGCTATTACACGTCTGTTGTAAAGACCTACTGTAGCTATTACACGTCTGCTGTAAAGACCTACTGTAGCTATTACACGTCTGTTGTAAAGACCTACTGTAGCTATTACACGTCTGTTGTAAAGACCTACTGTAGCTATTATACTCTGCTGTAAAGACCTACTGTAGCTATTACACGTCCGTATATAATTTATGTTTCTATACAGTAACTGACTGTTCTGCTGTAAAGACCTACTGTAGCTATTACACTTCTGCTGTAAAGACCTACTGTAGCTATTACACGTCTGCAGTAAAGACCTACTGTAGCTATTACACGTCTGCAGTAAAGACCTACTGTAGCTATTACACGTCTGCAATAAAGACCTACTGTAGCTATTACACGTCTGCAGTAAAGACCTACTGTAGCTATTACACGTCTGCAGTAAAGACCTACTGTAGCTATTACATGTCTGCTGTAAAGACCTACTGTAGCTATTACACGTCTGCTGTAAAGACCTACTGTAGCTATTACACGTCTGCTGTAAAGACATACTGCAGCTATTACACGTCTGCTGTAAAGACCTACTGTAGCTATTACACGTCTGCTGTAAAGACCTACTGTAGCTATTACACGTCTGCTGTAAAGACCTACTGTAGCTATTACACGTCTGCTGTAAAGACCTACTGTAGCTATTACACGTCTGCTGTAAAGACCTACTGTAGCTGTTACACGTCTGCTGTAAAGACCTACTGTAGCTGTTACACGTCTGCTGTAAAGACCTACTGTAGCTATTACACGTCTGCTGTGAAGACCTACTGTAGCTATTACACGTGTGCAGTAAAGACCTACTGTAGCTATTACACGTGTGCAGTAAAGACCTACTGTAGCTATTACACGTGTGCAGTAAAGACCTACTGTAGCTATTACACGTCTGCTGTGAAGACCTACTGTAGCTATTACACGTCTGCTGTAAAGACCTACTGTAGCTATTACACGTGTGCAGTAAAGACCTACTGTAGCTATTACACGTCTGCAGTAAAGACCTACTGTAGCTATTACACGTCTGCAGTAAAGACCTACTGTAGCTATTACACGTCTGCAGTAAAGACCTACTGTAGCTATTACACGTCTGCAGTAAAGACCTACTGTAGCTATTACACGTCTGTTGTAAAGACCTACTGTAGCTATTACACGTCTGCTGTAAAGACCTACTGTAGCTATTACACGTCCATATATGACTTATGTTGCTATATATAATTGTAAAAATCTGTCAGAATAAAAAGTGGGACATCATTGCCCATTTTACTCTATGCACGGCACACATCGTGACAACGTGTTTCTTTAAATGCCAGTATCTGCAGTGACTTCAGGAAGTGTCTTGACAGCGCAGTCAGTCTTCACCCAACAATGTCAGGCAGGCCTATATATAGACACACATAGTCATTTCGTTTCGTCCTTCTTTGTACGTGCAATTTCAGTAAGCTTATAAGTTAAATCACAAAAGCACGTTACTGCTGGATAAAACTTTTCGATGTAAATTGGAATGTCTGTTTGGATGCAGATAAATACAGTAGATTTCGTTTAATTATTGGAAACTACAGACTCTCTATGTCCCTATCTCTCTCTATCCTTCTCTTTCCGTTTGTTCCGTCCTTCTCGCTCTCACCAGCCTCAACGTAGGTGTATTATGGCCTGATACTGCTGAAACGTGCTAACGAGATTTCAGACCTGCTCTATGTCAGCCTCTACCTACAAATATCCATTGGTTTTAAGAATCTTCCTTATTTCCTGCTATTCTTCCCTTCCCCTGTACCTCTTATCTGTTTTGTAAGAAAGGGGGAAAAGGAATGGCGGAAGACATGACTGTCTGGGGAGATACGAGAATCCCACGGGACTCAAACTGGGAACACAGTTGTACTGCTCTGGTATGGGGAAGCATCTTGTAGCTGTAAAAGGCGTTGTTCTGAGCTTTACTTTAGCACAAATAATTAAGACGAAGCAGCAATTTACAGTAAGTCATTCGTACGTTAAAATTCAAATATATTTTTATAAAACGTTTTGAATTTCAGGAAATGTTACAAGGAACATTAATTCAGTTCTGTGGACATTTTCAAATAAATGGCCACATGGAATAACAGCAATAGAACATTATATGGCAGTTATTGGACGTCCAGACGCAATGCTTAGCTGTAGTAAGCTTTGTTGTGTGTGTGTGGCGACCCACAAGCATGCAGTGACTCCGCACGCACACGCACACGCACACTGCCAATACGCACTCAAATTCACTACACAGCTGAAGAAGTAAACTCTTGGGTAACACGTCGTAAATATTAAGCATGTCTAATACACAGGATACCAGAGTACCACCCACCATCTCCCATCATCTCAGTATATTCTACACAAGCGGTAAGTGCACAAAAGGTAGTTTTTCCAGTCGAAGACATTAAGACGTATAAGGGGGGGTGGCAGGCGTATAGCTCCATACATTCTTAACCTCAGCACTAGATGTAGGGGAGTGGTCACCTTCACGTTCCGGACCCCCCCCCCCCCCACCGTAGTCGTTGAATGGGGCGCTGGGCGGGCCCCAGTGCCGGTATGGACGACTTTGAGAAGAGAAAAATTTCTTGCCTCTAACGCGAATCGCGCCCCGGGACTTCCAGCTCATAGCCTAGTCACTATACCAACTGAGCTACCGCGGCTACCCATACAATTGTTAACTGCCTATTGTTTTAACTTCGTTGTCATAATGAAGTCTTATTTAAGGAAGCCGACATTAATAGCAGTGATAAATATGGCTGACTGTAAAAAGTTAAAGGTAAAGGTAAAGGTAAAGGTAAAGCAATCCCATTACAGGCCTGGACAGGTCCTTAGGGTTCCAGGAGGTTGAGGCTCACAGATTTATACACAATCGGCACATGAAGGTGGTAAGGTAGTCAACCCTACGCACCGGCCGCCTTTACCCCAGGAGATATTCCTGGTACTCATTTCTCTTAGAGGCTGAGTCGACCCCAGGGCCATAGTGCGACCGAAAGGATTATGTCAATGAAAAATTCCAATGATACCATCGGTAATCGAACCCGCGACCTTCCGGCTTGTAGCGCAGAGCCTCAACCAATTGTACCACTGCGTGCCCTTGTGACTGTAAACTATGCCAAAAGTCATACGTAAAATTACAGAAACAAATATGTAACACGCAGAGCTCATTACTTCAGTTGTAAGTCAGTACAGTCCACCTCGCATGGTTGCGATATGCAACACCTCGTGCTGTGTTCAGGGCTAAGACCAAGTGCGAAGGTAATTACACGACAAGCCACGTAGCTATATCTGATGCAGCAGCAAATCTGTTTATGATAAACTCGCATTGGATATGCATCAGTTACGAAATATTTGTCACAAGCAAGTTTCCAACTTCTGACAGAACTTCGGACTAAGACGGTATGGCAGGCTTTGCTATGCTGTGCTGTCCTGTGTAATTTGCTTATTGCCAAGTTCAACCCCCTGAATACGGCCGTCTTATCACACGCTCCATCCACTTTCATCAAAACCGACATTGGACTTTGATAGACTTTATGAGTGTGTGACCAAGTGTTTTCACACGAATATCACGTCTTCGACGAAACTTGAGTCTGTGGTAGCGATGGGTTTGTTTCCTTGAGTGCTACTGCGACGCCTTACAGCATATTAAGATCGCCGTCAGGTGGAGTTACCGAAGAAAGCCCCACCTTCTGCCCTGTACGATATATACGAAACCACTGCCTACTGACGTCTACGTGAGGTCCTTCTGTCCCAGTGACGGAATGTCCGCTGTCTTGCTTGTTCGACTGAGCGGTACATGCACGGCTGCCAATGCCACATCAGTTTAACCCTCTAAAGCCCAGTGGTCACTATATGTACCACCATGTTTAACATTCACAAACTCTACGTTCTGTCCACACAGTGTATTTATGTGTTTTGTGTGGATCTCAGAACAAACAGCGATTATTTCACTGTACAAAATTAACTGACTGGTTTGTATAACTGAGACGGAGTGTGTTTACTGCGCGGTACGGACTGTATTTATGTGTTTTGTGTGGATCTCAGAACAAACAGCGATTATTTCACTGTACAACATTAACTGACTGGTTTGTATAACTGAGACGTAGTGTGTTTACTGCGCGGTACGGACTGTATTTATGTGTTTTGTGTGGATCTCAGAACAAACAGCGATTATTTCACTGTACAACATTAACTGACTGGTTTGTATAACTGAGACGTAGTGTGTTTACTGCGCGGTACGGACTGTATTTATGTGTTTTGTGTGGATCTCAGAACAAACAGCGATTATTTCACTGTACAACATTAACTGACTGGTTTGTATAACTGAGACGTAGTGTGTTTACTGCGCGGTACGGACTGTATTTATGTGTTTTGGTGGATCTCAGAACAAACAGCGATTATTTCACTGTACAACATTAACTGACTGGTTTGTATAAGTGAGACGGAGTGTGTTTACTGCGCGGTACGGACTGTATTTATGTGTTTTGTGTGGATCTCAGAACAAACTGCGATTATTTCACTGTACAACATTAACTGACTGGTTTGTATAACTGAGACGGAGTGTGTTTACTGCGCGGTACGGACTGTATTTATGTGTTTTGTGTGGATCTCAGAACAAACAGCGATTATTTCACTGTACAACATTAACTGACTGGTTTGTATGACTGAGACGGAGTGTGTTTACTGTGCGGTACGAACTCAACCTTTAAGTATAAATCAGGTTAATATTATTCTCTAAACGATTAATGATGCCGGTTATTTGTTCGTTTCTGGCCGGTGAAATTTTGAAGCAGAAGGCCAGGAGCGAGTCTCTTACACAGCGATGGCGATAGCGGATTGGCTGACGAAACAAAACAAATAGCCTGCCGTTGACACCTCACGTACACAGTAGGTCCGACCGCCAGGTCCGCCTTTTTTTTTAACGGCGAAAAACTAATAAATGGCCGAACATGATTCACAGTTTCGTCAGAAAAGTGTTACAAGAAAATCACCGTCGTGGATCTGAAGACAAATGTTAATAACATAGTTAGGACTCGTGTCAATTTTCTCACAAAAGTGCGACATGTAACTCACAATACGACGTCGTTCTTGAAAAGTTAAAAATCAATCAGATGTTCCACAGAACAGTCTGGTGAAACCCCCAAGCTACGGCACTAGATCTTACCCAGTAAAAGTCTTATACAGTCAACATCTTCCCAACACACATTTCTGTCCTCTTTAATAATATCATCCGCCCCTCCACATTAAGACCTTTATGCCTTTTCATCCCTTAATTCTTTCAGAACAAACATCTGTATTATCAGTTAATATAAAACACCCCTAACCCAAAGTATCTGACCTCCAATTTTTCAGCTTACAGACCTACATTACGCCTACAGATTTACAATCTTCCACTGGGTGACTCAAAAAGTACACAAACAAGACCACACAACCTGTAACACCGCACGTGAACATAGAAGAAGTTTCAGGAAGTCTAACACGGGCCACAGCTAACACTCTTACAGGAACTAAAGGAAAATTGGAGACAGAGGATGGCGCCAATATTACTTGGCAGACAGCAGGTTTGGATACGTCCGTCTCTACTCTCACGCCAATATAGGCTTCGAAAATTTTGCAACGCGGTGTCTTTTAGTTACGTTACTTTCCTCGCAAGTATTGTTTCTAAAATATAAATGTACTTCTTGTTCAGTTGACACATGTCAGTCCATGCCTCTAGTGAAAGCCAACGTTCGCAGTTACTCCCTCCAAACAGCGACCTGCCAATCCACCACTGAACCGTCCCTCATGCAGAGCCGCGGCTGGCCTTTGAGAAAGGTAACCAACTAACCAGCCATCAACAGCAGCAGGGCCAGACCTGTTCTGCGACCAGCAGCTGCTCTAGGAGTCCCCAAGTTGAAACCACAGCACGCTCTTAACCGAGTTTGTATTTTGAGGAAACTTGTGGGGGCGGGGGGTGGGCTCTGATTTCTTCTGCCTCCTCCTTACCCCCTTCCTCTGCTCTTGTCCACACAGTCAACTTCCAAGAGACCAACGAAATTCTGCAACAACGATCTATCTTCCAACGCAGAAGGCTGGCTTTAAAGTTTATGTATAGGACAAACTGAACTACATCAACCCTCTAAAGCCCAGTGGTCACTATATGTACCACCATGTTTAACATTCACAATTCTACGTTCTGCCACACACAGTGTATTTATGTGTTTTGTGTGGATCTCAGAACAAACAGCGATTATTTCACTGTACAACATTAACTGACTGGTTTGTATAACTGAGACGGAGTGTGTTTACTGCGCGGTACGGACTGTATTTATGTGTTTTGTGTGGATCTCAGAACAAACAGCGATTATTTCACTGTACAGCATTAACTGACTGGTTTGTATAACTGAGACGGAGTGTGTTCACTGCGCGGTACGGACTGTATTTATGTGTTTTGTGTGGATCTCAGAACAAACAGCGATTATTTCACTGTACAACATTAACTGACTGGTTTGTATAACTGAGACGGAGTGTGTTTACTGCGCGGTACGGACTGTATTTATGTGTTTTGTGTGGATCTCAGAACAAACAGCGATTATTTCACTGTACAACATTAACTGACTGGTTTGTATAACTGAGACGGAGTGTGTTTACTGCGCGGTACGGACTGTATTTATGTGTTTTGTGTGGATCTCAGAACAAACAGCGATTATTTCACTGTGCAGCATTAACTGACTGGTTTGTATAACTGAGACGGAGTGTGTTTACTGCGCGGTACGGACTGTATTTATGTGTTTTGTGTGGATCTCAGAACAAACAGCGATTATTTCACTGTACAACATTAACTGACTGGTTTGTATAACTGAGACGGAGTGTGTTTACTGCGCGGTACGGACTGTATTTATGTGTTTTGTGTGGATCTCAGAACAAACAGCGATTATTTCACTGTACAACATTAACTGACTGGTTTGTATAACTGAGACAGAGTGTGTTTACTGCGCGGTACGGACTGTATTTATGTGTTTTGTGTGGATCTCAGAACAAACAGCGATTATTTCACTGTACAACATTAACTGACTGGTTTGTATAACTGAGACGGAGTGTGTTTACTGCGCGGTACGAACTGTATTTATGTGTTTTGTGTGGATCTCAGAACAAACAGCGATTATTTCACTGTACAACATTAACTGACTGGTTTGTATAACTGAGACGGAGTGTGTTTACTGCGCGGTACGGACTGTATTTATGTGTTTTTGTGTGGATCTCAGAACAAACAGCGATTATTTCACTGTACAACATTAACTGACTGGTTTGTATAACTGAGACGGAGTGTGTTTACTGCGCGGTACGGACTGTATTTATGTGTTTTGTGTGGATCTCAGAACAAACAGCGATTATTTCACTGTACAACATTAACTGACTGGTTTGTATAACTGAGACGGAGTGTGTTTACTGCGCGGTACGAACTGTATTTATGTGTTTTGTGTGGATCTCAGAACAAACAGCGATTATTTCACTGTACAACATTAACTGACTGGTTTGTATAACTGAGACGGAGTGTGTTTACTGCGCGGTACGAACTGTATTTATGTGTTTTGTGTGGATCTCAGAACAAACAGCGATTATTTCACTGTACAACATTAATTGACTGGTTTGTATAACTGAGACGGAGTGTGTTTACTGCGCGGTACGGACTGTATTTATGTGTTTTGTGTGGATCTCAGAACAAACAGCGATTATTTCACTGTACAACATTAACTGACTGGTTTGATAACTGAGACGGAGTGTGTTTACTGCGCGGTACGGACTGTATTTATGTGTTTTGTGTGGATCTCAGAACAAACAGCGATTATTTCACTGTACAACCATTAATTGACTGGTTTGTATAACTGAGACGGAGTGTGTTTACTGCGCGGTACGAACTGTATTTATGTGTTTTGTGTGGATCTCAGAACAAACAGCGATTATTTCACTGTACAACATTAACTGACTGGTTTGTATAACTGAGACGGAGTGTGTTTTACTGCGCGGTACGGACTGTATTTATGTGTTTTGTGTGGATCTCAGAACAAACAGCGATTATTTCTCTGTACAGCATTAACTGACTGGTTTGTATAACTGAGACGGAGTGTGTTTACTGCGCGGTACGGACTGTATTTATGTGTTTTGTGTGGATCTCAGAACAAACAGCGATTATTTCTCTGTACAGCATTAACTGACTGGTTTGTATAACTGAGACGGAGTGTGTTTACTGCGCGGTACGGACTGTATTTATGTGTTTTGTGTGGACCTCAGAACAAACAGCGATTATTTCTCTGTAACAGCATTAACTGACTGGTTTGTATAACTGAGACGGAGTGTGTTTACTGCGCGGTACGGACTGTATTTATGTGTTTTGTGTGGATCTCAGAACAACCAGCGATTATTTCACTGTACAACATTAACTGACTGGTTTGTATAACTGAGACGGAGTGTGTTTACTGCGCGGTACGGACTGTATTTATATGTGTTTTGTGTGGATCTCAGAACAAACAGCGATTATTTCACTGTACAACATTAACTGACTGGTTTGTATAACTGAGACGGAGTGTGTTTACTGCGCGGTACGGACTGTATTTATGTGTTTTGTGTGGATCTCAGAACAACCAGCGATTATTTCACTGTACAACATTAACTGACTGGTTTGTATAACTGAGACGGAGTGTGTTTACTGCGCGGTACGGACTGTATTTATGTGTTTTGTGTGGATCTCAGAACAAACAGCGATTATTTCACTGTACAACATTAACTGACTGGTTTGTATAACTGAGACGGAGTGTGTTTACTGCGCGGTACGGACTGTATGTTTATACATAATGTAGGTTAATGCTCCATACTCATCTTCATCTACATATTGCTCTTACCAGAAGGACAAACTGGCGAAGACGAAACCATCGACAACGCAATGCTCATTCGACAATCGTAAACCACTGGACATAAAAGTACATTCATTTAGTGTTTAAAGGGTTACAAACACTTCGGCAACAGCACGGTATTCGGCCTTGGACACGGACAAGTGGGGGCGGGGGGACTTCTCTTAATAACGACAATGAATTTTCAGGCTCCATAAACTGTGAGAAGTCTCTTGGAATGTCTAACCGTACTTTCCACATTTATTTTCCGATTTCCGTGAAATTCGCGTAAGAGACACGAACGCACATATCAGCCGAGTTTCGTAAAAAAAACGACGCAAGTAAGACCTTACATTTCTCTTGGGCGTAAATGAAATTACATTCATGCTTGTACCGTACAGCGCGCGACATTCTGACAGTCAAAAACCTCTTGCTAAACTCTGTGGCCTGCCTCACGCAGCACACCAGTTGCAGCCTTCTTATAAATGTGCCATTTTACACGACGCTTCAGGTTGTCGCAGCGGTATAGCTGGGGTTTTCATGTTTCTGGGACATGGGGCTGTGTAACTGGGTAACTGGTTCGCAACGTTTCGAATAAATACAGTGCCTCCACCTTCAAGGTTCAACGAAACTTGGAATAATTTTTGCCTTCGTTTTAAAAACTCAAGACGTCCAAAACATCGTCACCCTTCAACATAGACACCAGGTTTCTTCGAAACGTCGGACGTCGCTTACCCAGTGACCCAACGTCATATCCCAGCAGAACGGAAACCTTGAGATGGTTTAAGTGATAACCATAAACACACACAACCTGTTTAAGTGATAACCATAAACACACACAACCTGTTTAAGTGATAACCATAAACACACACAACCTGTTTAAGTGATAACCATAAACACACACAAACCTGTTTAAGTGATAACCATAAACTCACACAACCTGTTTAAGTGATAACCATAAACACACAAAACCTGTTTAAGTGATAACCATAAACACACATAACCTGTTTAAGTGATAACCATAAACACACACAACCTGTTTAAGTGATAACCATAAACACACACAACCTGTTTAAGTAATAACCATAAACACACACAACCTGTTTAAGTGATAACCATAAACACACACAACCTGTTTAAGTGATAACCATAAACACACAACCTGTTTAAGTGATAGCCATAAACACACAACCTGTTTAAGTGATAACCATAAACACACAACCTGTTTAAGTGATAACCATAAACACACAACCTGTTTAAGTGATAACCATAAACACACACAACCTGTTCTGTATATTCAGCAAGTCACGTCACTATGACGTCATCCAGTGTGATTAGAGCACGAAGTGGCAGTCGTATGATTTGGTACAGTAACAGAACATCGAAAAACCGTTAACTAATACTATATGATATGATATGATATAATATAATACACTTTATTTTACAGTTGTCATAAATTATTTTCAGTATATTTGAGACTAGAGAACAGAAACAGAAACAGGAAAGAAAACATTCTGAAGACAAAATATGTTAACATTGAACATGAAAAATTAATAACGGACTATATATAGTACTCTGCGCGAACAGAACCTCAGCACACGACATTAAATGAAACAGAAGAATGACGAATGTAAAATAGGCCTCAACGCAAGCAAAATTTTGAACATAATTTTGAATTCAAAAAGATGAAAATACTGACTGTAAAAACCCGCAAATGTTGCCCACAATACGTGTTTCTAAAATAACTGTTTTTGAGATAGATGATTTTATTTATACACAGCAGCCACTAGACGACACAACAAAACACAACTAAACTTTTGTGATATATATATATATATGACATCTCACAAAGAAAGTGTGTATTTTGTGTGCATATCTGCCTTTTTACATTTTTATTTGACAGCCTGATGATGGTGTTATAAGTGGGCCGAAACATGTAGCTGTACTACAATACAACACTGCTTCCCAAACTTCTTCCTTCATTACCCAAAACCGCTTATCAGAAAGCCCTTTTTACCCAATGCAGGTAAAACACTAACTGCACAGAACACGTATTTGACAAGTGAAGACAGATCGGTAAGAAATAGGAAGCAAACATTATGTTTGATGCAATGCCTTTAGTTTAAACATCTCTAAACATTTAGCAGCCACAAACATTATGTTTGATGCAACGTCTTTATTGTAAACATCTCTAAACATTTAGCAGCCACAAACATTATGTTTGATGCAACGTCTTTATTTTAAACATCTCTAAACATTTAGCAGCCACAAACATTATGTTTGATGCAACGTCTTTATTGTAAACATCTCTAAACATTTAGCAGCCACAAACATTATGTTTGATGCAACGTCTTTATTTTAAACATCTCTAAACATTTAGCAGCCACAAACATTATGTTTGATGCAACGTCTTTATTGTAAACATCTCTAAACATTTAGCAGCCACAAACATTATGTTTGATGCAACGTCTTTATTGTAAACATCTCTAAACATTTAGCAGCCACAAACATTATGTTTGATGCAATGTCTTTATTTTAAACGTCTCTAAACATTTTAGCAGCCACAAACATTATGTTTGATGCAATGTCTTTAGTTTAAACATCTCTAAACATTTAGCAGCCACAAACATTATGTTTGATGCAATGTCTTTATTTTAAACGTCTCTAAACATTTTAGCAGCCACAAACATTATGTTTGATGCAATGTCTTTATTTTAAACGTCTCTAAACATTTTAGCAGCCACAAACATTATGTTTGATGCAATGTCTTTATTTTAAACGTCTCTAAACATTTTAGCAGCCACAAACATTATGTTTGATGCAATGTCTTTATTTTAAACATCTCTAAACATTTTAGCAGCCACAAACATTATGTTTGATGCAATGTCTTTAGTTTAAACATCTCTAAATATTTTAGCAGCCACAAACATTATGTTTGATGCAATGTCTTTATTTTAAACGTCTCTAAACATTTTAGCAGCCACAAACATTATGTTTGATGCAATGTCTTTATTTTAAACGTCTCTAAACATTTTAGCAGCCACAAACATTATGTTTGATGCAATGTCTTTATTTTAAACATCTCTAAACATTTTAGCAGCCACAAACATTATGTTTGATGCAATGTCTTTAGTTTAAACATCTCTAAACACTTTAGCAGCCACAAACATTATGTTTGATGCAATGTCTTTATTTTAAACGTCTCTAAACATTTTAGCAGCCACAAACATTATGTTTGATGCAATGTCTTTAGTTTAAACATCTCTAAACATTTTAGCAGCCACAAACATTATGTTTGATGCAATGTCTTTATTTTAAACGTCTCTAAACATTTTAGCAGCCACAAACATTATGTTTGATGCAATGTCTTTATTTTAAACATCTCTAAACATTTTAGCAGCCACAAACATTATGTTTGATGCAATGTCTTTAGTTTAAACATCTCTAAACATTTTAGCAGCCACAAACATTATGTTTGATGCAATGTCTTTATTTTAAACGTCTCTAAACATTTTAGCAGCCACAAACATTATGTTTGATGCAATGTCTTTATTTTAAACGTCTCTAAACATTTTAGCAGCCACAAACATTATGTTTGATGTAATGTCTTTATTTTAAACATCTCTAAACATTTTAGCAGCCACAAACATTATGTTTGATGCAATGTCTTTAGTTTAAACATCTCTAAACATTTTAGCAGCCACAAACATTATGTTTGATGCAATGTCTTTATTTTAAACGTCTCTAAACATTTTAGCAGCCACAAACATTATGTTTGATGCAATGTCTTTATTTTAAACGTCTCTAAACATTTTAGCAGCCACAAACATTATGTTTGATGCAATGTCTTTATTTTAAACATCTCTAAACATTTTAGCAGCCACAAACATTATGTTTGATGCAATGTCTTTAGTTTAAACATCTCTAAACACTTTAGCAGCCACAAACATTATGTTTGATGCAATGTCTTTATTTTAAACGTCTCTAAACATTTTAGCAGCCACAAACATTATGTTTGATGCAATGTCTTTAGTTTAAACATCTCTAAACATTTTAGCAGCCACAAACATTATGTTTGATGCAATGTCTTTATTTTAAACGTCTCTAAACATTTTAGCAGCCACAAACATTATGTTTGATGCAATGTCTTTATTTTAAACATCTCTAAACATTTTAGCAGCCACAAACATTATGTTTGATGCAATGTCTTTAGTTTAAACATCTCTAAACATTTTAGCAGCCACAAACATTATGTTTGATGCAATGTCTTTATTTTAAACGTCTCTAAACATTTTAGCAGCCACAAACATTATGTTTGATGCAATGTCTTTATTTTAAACGTCTCTAAACATTTTAGCAGCCACAAACATTATGTTTGATGTAATGTCTTTATTTTAAACATCTCTAAACATTTTAGCAGCCACAAACATTATGTTTGATGCAATGTCTTTAGTTTAAACATCTCTAAACATTTTAGCAGCCACAAACATTATGTTTGATGCAATGTCTTTATTTTAAACGTCTCTAAACATTTTAGCAGCCACAAACATTATGTTTGATGCAATGTCTTTAGTTTAAACATCTCTAAACATTTTAGCAGCCACAAACATTATGTTTGATGCAATGTCTTTATTTTAAACGTCTCTAAACATTTTAGCAGCCACAAACATTATGTTTGATGCAATGTCTTTAGTTTAAACATCTCTAAACATTTTAGCAGCCACAAACATTATGTTTGATGCAACGTCTTTAGTCTAAACATCTCTAAACATTTTAGCAGCCACAAACATTATGTTTGATGTAATGTCTTTATTTTAAACATCTCTAAACATTTTAGCAGCCACAAACATTATGTTTGATGCAATGTCTTTAGTTTAAACATCTCTAAACATTTTAGCAGCCACAAACATTATGTTTGATGCAATGTCTTTATTTTAAACGTCTCTAAACATTTTAGCAGCCACAAACATTATGTTTGATGCAATGTCTTTATTTTAAACGTCTCTAAACATTTTAGCAGCCACAAACATTATGTTTGATGCAATGTCTTTATTTTAAACATCTCTAAACATTTTAGCAGCCACAAACATTATGTTTGATGCAATGTCTTTAGTTTAAACATCTCTAAACACTTTAGCAGCCACAAACATTATGTTTGATGCAATGTCTTTATTTTAAACGTCTCTAAACATTTTAGCAGCCACAAACATTATGTTTGATGCAATGTCTTTAGTTTAAACATCTCTAAACATTTTAGCAGCCACAAACATTATGTTTGATGCAATGTCTTTATTTTAAACGTCTCTAAACATTTTAGCAGCCACAAACATTATGTTTGATGCAATGTCTTTATTTTAAACATCTCTAAACATTTTAGCAGCCACAAACATTATGTTTGATGCAATGTCTTTAGTTTAAACATCTCTAAACATTTTAGCAGCCACAAACATTATGTTTGATGCAATGTCTTTATTTTAAACGTCTCTAAACATTTTAGCAGCCACAAACATTATGTTTGATGCAATGTCTTTATTTTAAACGTCTCTAAACATTTTAGCAGCCACAAACATTATGTTTGATGTAATGTCTTTATTTTAAACATCTCTAAACATTTTAGCAGCCACAAACATTATGTTTGATGCAATGTCTTTAGTTTAAACATCTCTAAACATTTTAGCAGCCACAAACATTATGTTTGATGCAATGTCTTTATTTTAAACGTCTCTAAACATTTTAGCAGCCACAAACATTATGTTTGATGCAATGTCTTTAGTTTAAACATCTCTAAACATTTTAGCAGCCACAAACATTATGTTTGATGCAATGTCTTTATTTTAAACGTCTCTAAACATTTTAGCAGCCACAAACATTATGTTTGATGCAATGTCTTTAGTTTAAACATCTCTAAACATTTTAGCAGCCACAAACATTATGTTTGATGCAACGTCTTTAGTCTAAACATCTCTAAACATTTAGAAGCCACAAACATTATGTTTGATGCAATGTCTTTAGTTTAAACATCTCTAAACATTTAGCAGCCACAAACATTATGTTTGATGCAACGTCTTTATTTTAAACGTCTCTAAACATTTAGCAGCCACAAACATTATGTTTGATGCAATGTCTTTAGTTTAAACATCTCTAAACATTTAGCAGCCACAAACATTATGTTTGATGCAATGTCTTTAGTTTAAACATCTCTAAACATTTTAGCAGCCACAAACATTATGTTTGATGCAACGTCTTTAGTCTAAACATCTCTAAACCTTTAGCAGCCACAAACATTATGTTTGATGCAATGTCTTTAGTTTAAACATCTCTAAACATTTAGCAGCCACAAACATTATGTTTGATGCAATGTCTTTAGTTTAAACATCTCTAAACATTTAGCAGCCACAAACATTATGTTTGATGCAACGTCTTTATTTTAAACGTCTCTAAACATTTAGCAGCCACAAACATTATGTTTGATGCAATGTCTTTAGTTTAAACATCTCTAAACATTTAGCAGCCACAAACATTATGTTTGATGCAACGTCTTTATTGTAAACATCTCTAAACATTTAGCAGCCACAAACATTATGTTTGATGCAACGTCTTTATTTTAAACATCTCTAAACATTTAGCAGCCACAAACATTATGTTTGATGCAATGTCTTTAGTTTAAACATCTCTAAACATTTTAGCAGCCACAAACATTATGTTTGATGCAATGTCTTTAGTCTAAACATCTCTAAACATTTAGCAGCCACAAACATTATGTTTGATGCAATGTCTTTAGTCTAAACATCTCTAAACATTTAGCAGCCACAAACATTATGTTTGATGCAATGTCTTTATTCTAAACATCTCTAAACATTTAGCAGCCACAAACAATTCAGTAACTATTCACCACGCACATTTCATCACGCAGGTCCCAGCCAGTCAGTATAATGCCACAGTTAGACTGTTTTAGAGTATCGGTGCACACTGACTGGTCACGTTCTTCAGAGCACTTCTTCTTATACACTTTTACGGTAAATTTTAATGTGTATTCCGAGGTGTGTCGTTACCCAAAGAAAACCCACTTTTACCCAATTTTGGGTAATTTACCCACGTTTGGGAAGCACTGCAATACACGAATAGTTGTGCGGACGGACAGTCCGTATATTTATGCATACTGTCAACATAGCACAGCGGGATGGCAACCGTTAAATGGACAAACTTGTTAACTGTGTGGTGCTTTGAAGTCTTGCACTTGGGCGTGACACGATGCTACATCAGCATTTACGGTTACTTATCATTAGCTTAGTGAGACTGACTGTAAACTGGAGACAAACGTATCGACAAGTCAGACGCTGCTGGCTGCTAATCTGTTTACTGGCCACAAGACCAATACTGCGGTCTCCAATGTCTCCGGCTGTTGGCATCTCCATTAATCCCATAAGCCTTTGTCACGGCACAACGCACAGAATAATCGCTTTCAGTATTTAACTCTACAGGCTACACGAAACCATAAAAACTTAACGAGTTTTGGTGTATATAAGAAAGCTGTATGCTATTGACACGTGAAATTTGGTGTCAGTAAGTCTGTAAGGGATGTATGTGTTGACAGCCTGCAAGTTCTGAGGATACCAACAGAAACCTCCACGAAGGCTGATAAATCCAGGGATGGTTTCGTCAGTGGTATCACTTTCTTAGGCGTGCTCCGGACGGTTAAAGCTAATCACATTGGTCATTGCAAACTAAATGACTTGACAAGGCCAACAAGACTGCGACTGGCGTACTTAGTGGCGAACTGCACAGACTTGACACAGGCGTTCTTTACTTTTAATACGTCATACGGCGTTATGGTACATAAGTACTTGTAATTACGAACACGGTCATAAAACTTTACTCCCTTCCCTGCGTCGATTTTTACGAAACTCACAACTGCGTGATATAGCTACATCTGTAAACTGCGTGATATAGCTACATCTGTAAACTGCGTGATATAGCTACATCTGTAAAATGCGTGATATAGCTACAGCTGTAAATTGCGTGATATAGCTACAGCTGTAAACTGCGTGATATAGCTACAGCTGTAAACTGCGTGATATAGCTACAGCTGTAAACTGCGTGATATAGCTACATCTGTAAACTGCGTGATATAGCTACATCTGTAAACTGCGTGATATAGCTACATCTGTAAACTGCGTGATATAGCTACATCTGTAAACTGCGTGATATAGCTACATCTGTAAACTGCGTGATATAGCTACAGCTGTAAACTGCGTGATATAGCTACATCTGTAAACTGCGTGATATAGCTACATATGTAAACTGCGTGATATAGCTACATCTGTAAACTGCGTGATATAGCTACATCTGTAAACTGCGTGATATAGCTACATCTGTAAACTGCGTGATATAGCTACATCTGTAAACTGCGTGATATAGCTACATCTGTAAACTGCGTGATATAGCTACATCTGTAAACTGCGTGATATAGCTACATCTGTAAACTGCGTGATATAGCTACATCTGTAAACTGCGTGATATAGCTACATCTGTAAACTGCGTGATATAGCTATATCTGTAAACTGCGTGATATAGCTACATCTGAAAACTGCGTGATATAGCTACATCTGTAAACTGCGTGATATAGCTACATCTGAAAACTGAATTTCACCCAAATAAACTATACATATATATACCTACATATATATACATAAATATATACATACATACATACATATATACATACATATATACATACATACATACATAAATATACATACATACATACATATATACATACATACATATAAACATACATACATACAAACACACAGCAATTTACTACCAACCCTACCCAATGTACGACTTTCACAGCACCAAGTCCTACTAAATTGTAATTTACTAGTCATTTAAATTTTTTAAATGTTTCATAAGTACGAATATACCTTTCTTGTTGGTCAAAAAATTGTTTGGAACCATCCTCCCTATTTTAACATCGGGTTTATGAGAAAATCTGTCTCGACTTACGCCGTCTCGGTTTACGTCGCCGGTATCCGGACCGCCTATGACGTAACTTCGGAGGATGACTATAACTTCCAAATCAGGGTAGGCCTAGTGACCACTCCGTGTACACCGATTGTACGATTACACATAATCGCCGTGAACAGGTCTATTATTCTTCAATTAGACGGTACGACCTCCTCTACCAGACACGTAGTCAGATATTTGCACTAACACAAACTGCCTATCAGACAGGAACCATCATGTAACTGTAAAGCTGGAACTGAGATGTAAAATTACATCTTTAAGGCTTTACATCGCAATGACAGCAGCTCATACGGTGGATGTAAGAATTCATGTGTTAGGGAAGGCACGATAACTTACCTAGCACACTACGAACGTCGAAATAAAGCTTAGACCTAATTCATAAGCTATGATAGCAAATGTGTCAATTATGTTTTTGTTGCTAAACATTCGCACTTTAACTACGTGACTGCTAGACACTGCGCTGTATGCACTTAACTACGTGATTGCTAGACACTGCGCTGTATGCACTTAACTACGTGATTGCTAGACACTGCGCTGTATGAACTTAACTACGTGACTGCTAGACACTGCGCTGTATGCACTTAACTACGTGATTGCTAGACACTGCGCTGTATGCACTTAACTACGTGACTGCTAGACACTGCGCTGTATGCACTTAACTACGTGATTGCTAGACACTGCGCTGTATGCACTTAACATCACCACATAGCTACTTCGGAAAGTAGATCAGAAGTATCTGGAAAGTTTTGATATGTGGTGCTGGAGAAGAATGGAGAAGATCAGTTGGACCGATCGTGTGAGAAATGAAGAAGTATTACATAGAGTGAAGGAGGAGAGGAATATCGTACATACAATAAAAAGAAGAAAGGCTAACTGGTTGGTCACATCTTGCGTAGAAACTGCCTTCTGAAACATGTGCTTGAAGGAAAGTTAGAAGGAAGGATAGAAATGACGGGAAGACGAGGGAGAAGGCGTAAGCAGCTACTGGATGACCTTAAGGAAAAGAGAAGATACTGTAAATTGAAAGAGGAAGCACTAGATCGCACCTGTGGAGAACTCGCTTTGAAGAGGCTACGGACCTGTCGTATGACAGACTGCAGTATGATGAATGATGACACAGCTGTATCATCGCTATTGGAATACGAGATTTAAGGTTCTCACAGTAGTACTGCTGAAGTATCAGTCCTCTGGGATGTGATGCTTTGTTATTCGGCGACTAGTTCCCGACGTTTCGAAGGTATCATAATGCCTGTACCATCAGGGACAAGAAATCTAGAAAGAACATGGAACACTTAACCATGAAGATAAAAGCTATACGAAACGTCGGGAAATACACGCCCAACGACACAGTATCACATCTCAGAAGACACTAATCTTCATACTTGTCAGTTCGGCCACTGTTGCTCGCAGCAGTTCACTTATAAAGGAATTATAACACGACGAAAAGCCGGGCTGTAGGAAAGAGAAAGGCACAACGATTTCAGAATCCCCCACCTCCACCTCCACCTCCACCCCCACCTCCACCTTGGTATCTTCAAGTGTCAAGAATACCCGATGAAGTTATGTAGCTGCAGCAGACTGTACCTCCTCTCTGATTTGCTATTCCCAGGCGCCACTGTCAAGTACCTTCTAATGCCGGCTGCTTGGCCTCCAACAAAATCTTGTCACCTCCAAGTAACATTTGAAGAAATGCTAATGCTACACCAGACGGTGGCGCCACCAGAATACCGAATGTAGCGGACGGCGAATATTCTAAACAAATGAAATTACGTCTCCTGAATGGCTTCCATAACGAAATATTTCTCAGTTACAATTGCAATGTACACAATCATACTTCCAGCAACCTGCATCGTATTTCTACATGGCAAACCTACTATAACTGTTAACTGAATACTCCGTCAAGGCACTGGGTCATTATTTTATTCAACAGCTACAGGTTGCCACTTCCTGTCGGCTCGTTTTACCGTTTTAACGTAGCTCACTAAGATGACAGCCCACATTAGCGGAGAAGCAGCGGCTGGAGGTGACAAACGGTAGTTGCCAGATAAAATACGGACTTTGCCAATGTCGCACATTCCACTGTCCGCGTAACAAATTGCAACATTCCTTCTGTCTCTCCAACGGCCTATCTGTTCATATTTGTTACACAACACTGTGACATTTGCATCTACCTAGATTCAGGCTCGACACCACGACCGTCTGCTCCAAAAGACGTAAGTACACACCAACACGTTCTCTCCCATCCCGCTCACAGACACAAATCGCTGTAGTTGAAACAACACTGTTAAATAACGTAACACTCGCATAATATCCACCGTCCATTTTGATAATATAGGTAAAGGTAAAGGTAAAGCAATCCCATTACAGGCCTGGACAGGCCCTTAGGGTTCCAGGAGGTTGAGGCTCACAGATTTATAGACAATCGGCACATGAATGTGGTAAGGTTGTCAGCCCTACGCACCGGCCGCCTTTACCGCCCAGGAAATATTCCTGGTAATCATTTCTGTTAGAGGCTGAGACGACCCCAGGGCCATAGTGTGACCATCGGGAATCGAACCCGCGACCTTCCGGCTTGTAGCGCAGTGCCTCAACCAACTGTACCACCGCGTGCCCGTTTGATAATACAGACATAATATAATCTAGACATTTAGACATTAAACTCTAAAAGTGGACACAATTGGTGTCAAGTCTAAAAGGTGTATAAAACGAATTTTGTGTACTGCAGCCTGTTAATGGAGGAGGATATTTGGGCCTAAGAGGGACGGGGTAACGGGGGACTGGAGAAGACTACATAACGAGGAACTTAATGATCTGTACTGATCACCAAATATTATTCGGGTGATCAAATCAAGACGAATGAGGTGGGCGGGGCGTGTAGCACGTATGGGTGAGGGGAGAGGTGCATACAGGGTTTTGGTGGGGAGACCTGTAGGGAAGGAGACCACTTGGAAGACACAGGCGTAGATGGGAGGATAATATTAAAACGGATCATCAAGAAGTGGGATGGGGGCATGGACTGGATTGATATGGCTCAGGATAGGGACAGGTGGCGGGCTGTTGTGAGTGCGGTAATGAACCTTCGGGTTTCATAAAGCGCGGGGAATTTCTTGACTAGCTGACGACCTGTTAGCTTCTCAAGAAGGACTGTGCTCCATGGAGTTAGTTAGTTAGTTAGTTAGTTAGTTAGTTAGCCTGTTAGTGTGATAGTAACTTGACTTTACATTGTGACGTGCCACATGTCCCACCTATCCCATCATTCTCGACTTCTGACGAAGCTCCTCATCGTGCAATATTCGCCAACCCCCTGTAAGTGCCACTGCGATTCAACGTCCACAGTCGTAGTTCTGTATAATTTAAACTTCCTCCTCCTAGTTTTGAGGTTAAGAATACCCGGAGCTACGCCTCCACTCCCCGACATGTCTTCATTACGTGGTGAATTTATTGCAAAAGAACAAAACGTAGCCAACATATAATTACATTTACCCCTAACTGTTCATTAAACCCGTTTAAAAAAGACGAAGCGTAAACTGTTTCATTTAAAGACCCAGTCCGTACCGCGCAGTAAACACTTTTCATCTTTAAAACGAAGCGTAAACTGTTTCATTTAAAGACCCAGTCCGTACCGCGCAGTAAACACTTTTCATCTTTAAAGCACGAAGCGTAAACTGTTTCATTTAAAGACCCAGTTCGTACCGCGCAGTAAACACTTTTCATCTCCGTTACAAAAACAAATCAATTTACGTTATACAAGACAAAAGTCGCTGTTTGCTGTAATATAAATACAAAACACATAAATACAGTGTGGGCAGAACGTACAGTTTGTGAATGTTAAAACTGTTGATGTATCGAGTAACCGTTAGGCTTTAACAGGTTAATGACATTCATAGCACATGATACAACCAATTAAAATATTTTTTTCCCAAACACTCTGCCTTTTAGATTTATACATGTTGTCATTCCCGCTTCTGATTCTTCTCTTTAAGAGTTAGACAAAAGCTAAGAGGGTGAGTCAGATTGGGAGTAGAGAGAATTGGAGAGGGGTGGCTGGGGAGAAAGATGTGGTTTTATGGCTATGTTTTGGCAGGAGAGCCGACTGAAAAATGTGGCGCTCACGAGAAAGACAATAAAAAACGTCCCATTCCCAACCCCCTCCCCGCCTCCACCCATCCATATAACGATGATGCAGCCATGAATATGATTGTGTTAATAATCACCCTGTAATCTCTGCGACGCCAAAGACGACGCCCGACGATAAATGGTGCAAAAACAAAAACCTTATAGTTGAGCTGAGACAGAAAGAGTGAAAAAGTTTCGTGTTATATAGTGGCCTTAGGCTAGGCCTGATATATATATAACGCGATGGCAAATGATCAAGGTGGACATACAGTTCAGCTACGTAATTACATGACATACAGTTCAGCTACGTAATTACATGACATACAGTTCAGCTACGTAATTACATGACATACAGTTCAGCTACGTAATTACATGACATACAGTTCAGCTACGTAATTACATGACATACAGTTCAGCTACGTAACATGTAAAACTGTGTCTGCACACGCAACCAAGAAGGTACAGCTCCATTCATTCTTAACCTCGGCACTAGATGGAGGTGAGTGGTTAGCCACACGCTCCAGCCTCTTTACCTCGGTACCCATTGAACAAATGGCTGGGTAAGCCCCAAAGCCGGGCTGAAACTTCTGCAGGAAGACAAAAATATCTTGCCCCTGGCGAGATTCAAACCCCGCAGTCCAGCCCGTAGCTTTTTTTTTTAGAAGGGCCCCGCAGCAGAAGCTACGGACGCACCGCAGCATAAAGCTTATTGGGCAACCCTGTGATGAAGATGAAGAGAAAGATGATCAGTCTTTTAATTTTTCCAAGTAATGGAGCACCGGTGGAATGAAACTGACAGGGAAAACCGAAGTACTCGGGGAAAAACCTGTCCCAGTGCCACTTTGTCCGCCACAAATCCCACATGGACTGACCCGGGATCGAACCCGGGGGTAAAACCCAGCAATACACATAGTTCAAAAAGAGTACCATGTTAAACAACTTGTCTATATCACATTTATCTCATGTTTTGCCTAATTGGACTCAGCAACATTTTAAACCTCGCATATAACTAACTAACTATCTAACTAACTATCTAACTAACTAACTAACTAACTAACTCCATGTAGCACAGTCCTTCTTGAGAAGCTAACAGGTCGTCAGATAGTCAAGAAATTCCCCGCGTTTTATGGAACCCGAAGGTTCATTACCGCATTCACAACAGCTCGCCACCTGTCCCTATCCTGAGCCATATCAATCCACTCCACGCCCCCATCCCACTTCTTGAAGATCCATTTTAATATTATCCTCCCATCTACGCCTGGGTCTTCCAAGTGGTCTCCTTCCCTCGCATATGCATTTTCTAAAACAATGTTACTGAATGTTATCATTGCGTCCATAATTTTATTTTATCTTTATTAAGACAGACTGTTCGCTGACTGTCCGCTGACTGGCCGCTGACTGTCCGCAGTTCGACACGTGTACCACAGTTAGGCGTTAAACAAAACTGTCAGCGTTGTACAGCTTGCGTGCAACAACAGTCCAAAGCACACGAACCGTAACACCAAGTAGCTGCACGGTGTTTATATTTATATACACTGCTACTACACGTTCCGGCCATCTTAAGGGAGCTACAACTTTGATGGACGTGTACAGTGTATACGGCAACTTATTATAGATGACTGACAGACTACATACATACATACATACATACATACATACATACATATATACATATATACATATATATATACATACATATATACAATAAGAATACAGTGATGACTGTCACTATATAAATCGTAAATATATAAATACGTAGATACAATGTTAAAAATTGTTCTTAAAAAACATAAATATATATATATATATATATATGCTGGAGGGCACGCGGTGGCGCAGTAAGTTGAGGCACTGCACTACAAGCCGGAAGGTCGCGGGTTCGATTCCCGATGGTGTCGACATAACCCTTTCGGTCGCACTATGGTCCTGAGGTCGACTCAGCCTCTAAAGAAATGAGTACCAGGAATATTTCCTGGGAGGTAAAGGCGGCCGGTGCGTAGGGCTGACAACCTTACCACCTTCATGTGCCGATTGTCTATAAATCTGTGAGCCTCAACCTCCTGGAACCCTAAGGGCCTGTCCAGGCCTGTAATGGGGTTGCTTTAAAAAATATACATATGCTGTCATCCCATCTCATGCTCAGTCTACCGAGAGGTCGTTTTCCGAGAATCCCACTAATTTCAGCTCGCGTTCTCCCGATCTAAAGCTGCCGTACGAGTTAACAAGTTCAATGAATCCCCAAACAGTAGACTCAGCCTACAGCTGTGATAACAACACCAATACACAGCATTCAGTTACTTCATTTCCGCCCAACTCCACACAACAGTCGAAGATCGTAGTGCTTCCTTTTGCCTGCAGAAACCTCTGTTTGCTATAACACGGACCCAAGATAAGCAACAGGAAGGATGAAAACCTGCATAAAGCGAACTTACACACATCGCAGTGTTCGCCAGATATGGCTAGGGTGGCCAAATTAAAAAGTGGACATGCTGGGCGGGACTTTGGCAGGTAAATCTGTAGGGAGTGCGGAGTACATGGGAGTACAGCACAGTAGAAGGTTACACACGAACACATATCAGCTGACGGAATGGGTTCAACTGTTTTAGCTTATGGCTTTTTGTGAACACGGTAATAGGTCCGTATCAACAGGCTAACTACTCGTTCAACTGAGCAACTATCGGCTTCTGAAGTGTTACTTTTGTCACGGAGTTAAATAAAACTGTCACCTAAATGCTAAGTAAAATGTCTGAAAGCATCAAAACGAGCTAAATAACAGATTAATATAAATTTATTCCGCGATATGAACATTCTTCAATCAGATATGAAAGAGTTTATTCTTGTAAACCATTAAAGCCCAGTGGTCACTATATGTACCACCAGTTTAACATTCACAAATTCTACGTTCTGCCCACACAGTGTATTTATGTGTTTTGTGTGGATCTCAGAACAAACAGCGATTATTTCACTGTACAGCATTAACTGACTGGTTTGTATAACTGAGACGGAGTGTGTTTACTGCGCGGTACGGACTGTATTTATGTGTTTTGTGTGGATCTCAGAACAAACAGCGATTATTTCACTGTACAGCATTAACTGACTGGTTTGTGTAACTGAGACGGAGTGTGTTTACTGCGCGGTACGGACTGTATTTATGTGTTTTGTGTGGATCTCAGAACAAACAGCGATTATTTCACTGTACAACATTAACTGACTGGTTTGTATAACTGAGACGGAGTGTGTTTACTGCGCGGTACGGACTGTATTTATGTGTTTTGTGTGGATCTCAGAACAAACAGCATTTATTTCACTGTACAACATTAACTGACTGGTTTGTATAACTGAGACGGAGTTGTGTTTACTGCGCGGTACGGACTGTATTTATGTGTTTTGTGTGGATCTCAGAACAAACAGCGATTATTTCACTGTACAACATTAACTGACTGGTTTGTATAACTGAGACGGAGTGTGTTTACTGCGCGGTACGGACTGAGTCTTTAAATACAATTCAGCTTACTTTTCAACTTTAGACAGTTAAATTCATTCTAAATCCGACTCGGACTGAACAGCTATCATTACGCAATAAAGTGTGCTTTGAACTATAACTCTATTCTAGACAAACTTCGAAGGGTCTGAAGGACCCGAACGGACCGTGTCGTACAGGAAGAACAGCAACCTCCCTGACCCACGAAGCTGTTGCGATCTCTCAATGGATCGGAGAAGCCATTTCCTCCATTGTTCTGGTAAGCCCATTTACACACACTACATAAAGGAAAGGTTCCGCTGCTGTAGCCATGCTAAGACATGCCGGGCATAGTTTAGAAGGCTCTTGTATATCGCCTTACGTCGGGAAGGCCATCCCCCCTTTCCTCTTACAACAGCCTCTACATGAACAACGGCGTCATTTTAGCACAAGAGAAGAAAAAGATAGTCATGGGGGTATGGAACAACCCCATTCATTAATAATAAGAAACTGAACGAGAAATGGAGACCTTATAGAGGGCGCGGTGGTGGGTTGCTCTCCATTCTGTGTCGTGGTCTTAGAAAGCGACACCATCGCGTGAATAGGCTCCACATGATGGCGAACAGCGTGTTGAAAAGAGCCGTGGGAGGAGACCCTTAATTCCTCATTACTCTATCGCTCTTGCAGCGAAGTTTTTTAACGGCAGTACAGTTTGAAGTCCATCGAACTGCAGCAGTGGTATTTTCTTCAAACTTTGTTTCCAAAGTCAGCAGCTGACTGTTTTGAAACTCTTCTCCTGGCCTACTTCTGGCAATGACCTGAAGATAATGAACTTTACGGTGATCAGAAGAACAACTGCATCTTTAGTCATTCAAAACTAAATTACGTTCCGCCATTTGCATCAATATCAGCCGGCAAAATGTTTGCTCAGGGAACTACAAGCTTTTCTATTGGCGCGGAAAAATTTATGACCATAAAATTCAGTTCGGTCATTACAGTAACCGTCATAAAGTCGGGGTGGCGTGATTAAATACATGGATAACTTTTATTGGGATGGGACTTCCTGTCTGAAGTTGCTATCAAGCTTACAGATATCGTTTCTTTCAGAATTAATTCTCAAACAGAAAAGCAGGCATAATTTACGGAACTTGAGGAACACCTGGTGACAAAAATAAATAAAAAGAGCCACTTGTTCCATAATTCTGCGAACTAGGTAGGAGAATTTTATGCACGATGAACTTGAAATGACATGGACGGAAGCGGTTATAGCTATTTCAGCAATCGGCACATAGCTACTCAGTAGATCGAACGAAACATTCGATCATGAAAGCCGGTCTGTAAGTCCAAGATTCGAATCTGAGACTTTGTAGTTAAGAAATGAGATCTGTAACGACCAGACGCAGGGAAACCAGCTGCTTCACGAAGCCTGTCGACGTCTCCTCGGTGAAGCGTAGGCCGAAGTCCCAGACACAGCAACACTACTACGAATCCGCCAAGGCCGAGTACAGACGTCAGACGCAGACTTAATTTACAGATGCAGTGATCAAGACGTCTCTGGCAGACTGCTGCCTCGTTTCAGTCACTTACACCAAAAACATGCACGTGACTGACTTCAATTTTAGGTACATTTACAAATCAGAATGCGTACAGAAATTCTTTATCTTTTAGGAAATAGGTTGGGAAGGCGTGGGCTGTTGTGAGCACTGTAATGAACCTTCGGGTTCCACAAAAGCGGGGAATTTCTTGACTAGACGAGGAACTGTCAGATTGGCCATGCCATGGCTCAGACGGGTAGACGCCGGCCTCTCGCCGCTGAAACCCGGGTTCGATCTCGGGTCAGTCCATGTGGGATTTCTGGTGGACAAAGTGGCACTGGGACAGGTTTTCCCCCCAGTACTTCGGTTTTCCCCTGTCAATTTTATTCCACCGGTGCTCTATTACTTGGAAAGATGAAAAAAACTAATTATCTTCATCACATTATTGCACAATAAGCCTTAAGGCTGCGGTGCGTCTGTAGCATCTGCTGCGGGGCCCTTCACCCCGCCCGTCTCCCAAAAAAACTGTCAGATTCTCAAAAAAGGATTATACTGCATGCAGTTAATTTAAGACTGTAACACGATCTGTGAACGGCACAGGACGTACACAAACCTGTGAACGGCACAGGACGTACACAAACCTGTGAACGGCACAGGACGTACACAAACCTGTGAAAGGCACAGGACGTACACAAACCTGTGAACGGCACAGGACGTACACAAACCTGTGAACAGAACATTACGTAAGACGTCATCAATGTGAAACACAGTAGGCCCCTGGGGCCTACCCAGCCTCCTGTACAATGGGTACCGGGTTATTCGCGGGGGTAAAGCGGCCGGGGCGAGGCGTTGACCACCCACCCCATCTAGTGCCAGGGTTAAAGAAAGAGTAGAGCTATACCTCTACTCCCCCTCTGGCCTTCACGGCCTGTTCTACGGTGATCTTTACTTTACCTTTACCTTACATTCAGTAATTTATACACGTCACTAAAACAGCTGTTACAAATACAAAAATAAATTACGACACGAACAGCTTCTACATTTTTCCTTTAGGACAGAAATTGTTTGTCCTTAGGGCCTACCGCACTTGCAGTGCTGCCATCTGTACAACACTAACTATCCGTTATATCTAGGGCCTACGCACTTGCAGTGCTGCCATCTGTACAACACTAACTATCCGTAATCTAGCCTACCAGCACTTGCAGGCTGCTTGTACAACACAACCGTTATATCAGCCTACGCAGAGTGCTGCCAGTACAACACTAACTATCCGTATATCTAGGCCTACCGCACTTGCAGGCTGCACTGTACAACACTAACTATCCTTATATCTGCCTACCCACTTGCAGTGCTCCATCTGACAACACAATATCCGTATATCAGCCAACCGCACTGCAGTGCTGCCATCTGTAACCTAACTATCCGTTATATCTAGGGCCTACCGCACTTGCAGCTGCATCTGAAACATAATCCGTTATCTAGGCTACCGCACTTCATGCTGCCCTCTGTACAACACTAACTATCCGTTATATCTAGGGCCTACGCACTGCAGGCTGCATCTGTACACACTAACATCGTTAACTAGGCTACGCACTTGCAGTGCTGCCATCTGTACAACACTAACTATCCGAACACCTTAGCAAGCAAAGAACAACCCGCATTACAAGACTGTAGGAACAATTTCATCCCCTCATTCTTAGTCACCCCTCCTCCCACACAGCCCTTAATTCTCCTTCATCGCCCTCTTCTTTATGTGCACCCACCCCTCACCCTCCCCTACAACCACACCCCCCTCTTCCAGTATAGCCTAGGCTTCCTCAAATCTCCTCCAAGATAAACCATTGTTTGGCTGCAAGGGTTTCCCAATCAATATAATACTGGAGCGTGGATGAAGATTGTGGCTAAGGGCCTTACGGAATAATGAGAGAACAGTGTGCACGGCGATAATAACTACTGCACTTACATCGGCAGGGGCGAGACAATACCGCGACAGCTAAGCAGCTAGCGTCATGACGACGTCGGACGTCGGACAATAACGAGGGACATACCGGGAACTTCGTACCTCGCTGCTTCAGTTTCAAATAACAAACTTTAGAGAACAATATCGCAGAAAATTTAAAGAACGCCCACAGCATGTGTGATGGCAATGGTTTGGTGTGCTTGCACAGCCTCCTGGGAGCTACAGAAACATTGCTGACTTCAGGAACAAATGGCGCCATACCTGCACTCCCCCCACACACCTTCGTGACGTGCTGCTTAATTAGGCCCATGGATAACTTTATGTTCGCACAATCATATTTGTGACGCGTACATCTGTTCATTTATTGAACGTTCAACTAACGACGCAGCTAGTACCTTACGTCGTACAGACTGGTAAAATATGATGACGACTCCGTAGGAAGTGGCCGTGACGGAAACGGAAGGGCAATCCAGAAATTTATTTGGACATGCTGACGTCACGAAGACTCTCAGCCAAGACACTAATTCCCTGCCCGACCTGGATTCGAACCGGGTACATCCCGAACACTGCTCAATCATCTGTAACGACGGCTTAACAACGGTGTCGCCACGTAAGGTTATAGAGCGTCGGTCGTAGATACACGGATAGGGGAAACTGAGTGCGTCTTGTGACGTCGACAGCAATGAAGTCACAATCAGTCAGCAGTCTGTGTGCTGACTGCTGATTGTGACTACAGTGGTTACACGGCACAGCGAGGATGTACCGAGAGCCGTAAGCGTGCGCAATGTGAAACACCTGTCTGCTATTGCGTGTGTAACTACCTGTGTTCTACGTACCTGCGAGGTTAGAACAAATAAGAAGCCCAAAGAGGATCCAACGGGGGCACGCGATGGCGCAGTTGGTTGAGACACTGCGCTGTAAGCCTGAAAGTTCGCGGGTTCGATTCCCGATGGTGTCATTGGAATTTTTCATTGACATAATCCTTTCGGTCGCACTATGGCCCTGGGGTTGACTCAGCCTCTAACGGAAATGAGTACCAGGAATATTTCCTGGGGGTAAAGGCGACCGGTGCTAGGGCTGACAACCTTACCACCTTTATACGCCGAGTGTCTAGAAATGTGGTAGCCGGAACCTCCTGGAACCCTAAGGGCCTGTCCAGGCCTGTAATGGGATTGCTTTACCTTAAATACGATCCAACATAAAGCAAAATGTTCAGTGCTTGTGGTTACTTCACGACGTCTTGTGGGTCGGCATGTGAAATCAACAAGCGTGCGTGCGTGTGCGTGTGTGTGTGTGTGTGTGCCGGTTCGTCAGCAGAGGCAAGCAGCCGGCATGAAGACGAAAATGCAAATTGGCTGCCTCATTTGCTATACGGGCAACGTTTATGAATGGGATCTGCATCTATGAAATTTCTATTAGTATTCTCAGCCCCCCACCCCACCCCCGCCCGACATTTCTTGTCTCTTATTATATACCCATTCCCTTACTGCTTCTCCGCCCCCTTAACCACCGTTGCTTCCAGTCCTCCCTCCATGCCTGTAATAATTCTCCAAATGTGTACAGTTTAGACGCGCGCTGTTCTTCACCACTTCTGTCTCTATAATCCAAGCCTGCCTGAGCTCCAACTATTTACAACTTCGTTCCCAACACCAACTTGCTCTTCAGAAGAATACAAAACCACAAGAAGTCCACTAAGAGCTGCATTTATAAAACCCCATTTCCGTAACAATTTTAATGGACCGCTGAGCGTGACGTCATCTTTCCATGACACATTCGTTAATGTCTGTTTTCAGTTTACATGCCTTTATATAACTCAAAATACTCTATTAATGGATATAGGGGTCAAAGCGGTCGGGCTGTGAGGCTGACCACTCACCTACATCTAGTGCCGATGTTAACGGAATGAGTGGATCTATGTAACCCTACTCTTCCCTCCCTATATGCTTCCATAGTGTGCAGAGGGAAACCTTTACCTTTACGTACACATATATCGGTACACTTCAGCGCACGCAGACGTCTCTCAGCTGCCTTCATCACATTTCTACCTGCTGACATGCAGCGTCCATTAACATAATGTTCATGTTTCATTATCACACATTGCAATGTCCGCTTTATGTTACGAGTACTTCTGTCAGTTTTCACTTCATTCCACAGTCCGTTTACCTCACTGTTCATCACTTGTTTCTACTGGCTTTCGTACATGCTGGGACCGCGATAGCTCAGTTGGTATAGTGACTCGCTACGGGCTGGACGGTCCGGGGATCGAATCCCGGTGGGGACGAGATTTTCAGCACCAGTCCAGACCGGCCGTGGGGCCTACCCAGCCTCCTGTACAATGCATACCGGGTCTCTTTCCCGGGGGTAAAGCGGCCGGGGCGTGGCGTTGACCGCCCACCCCCCTCTAGCGCCGAGGTTAAGGAAAGAGTAAGCTATACCTCCACTCCCCCTCTGGGCCTTCATGGCCTGTTATAGGGTGAACTTTACCTTTACCTTTCCCTGTACCTTTACCTTTACCTTTACCTTTACCTTTACCTTTACCTTTACCTTTACCTTTACCTTTACCTTTACCTTTACCTTTACCTTTACCTTTACCTTTACCTTTACCTTTACCTTACCTTACCTTTACCTTTACCTTTACCTTTACCTTTACCTTTACCTTTACCTTTACCTTCCTTACCTTTACCTGTACCTTTACCTTACCTTCCCTTACCTTTCCCTGTACCTTTCCCTTACCTTTACCTTTACCTTTACCTTTACTTTACCTTTACTTACCTTTACCTTACCTTTACCTTTACCTTTACCTTTACCTTACCTTTACCTTTACCTTTACCTTTACCTTTACCTTTACCTTTACCTTTACCTTTACCTTTACCTTTACCTTTACCTTTACCTTTACCTTTACCTTTACCTTTACCTTACCTTACCTTTACCTTTACCTTTACCTTTACCTTTACGTATTTCCTTTATCCTTACCTTATTTCCTTACCTCAGTATCTATCTAGTTTCTGTAATCTTTCTTATCTTCCAATCCGCAATTAAATATATCAAAATGTATCTCAATTCTGGGACCGCCAATGCTCCAGTTGCTGTAATTTTATTCTTGACATTCAACTCAGATGTCAGTATCATCCTTAATCTCCTGTTATTTCCTTCTTCCACCGTTCCTCCATCTCCTCTGCACACCTTCGTTCCCTCATTCCCCCTGTCCTATCTCTCGTATTTCTACGTTGATGCCAAATATTAAATTTTGCGGTGAACAAATTTTCCTTTCTCGGACACAATCTTTGGACAACTGTCAAGTCCGAATTCCATTGCCTATCACCACTGAACGTTTTAGCTGTTTGCATCTGTTTTTGTAGCTCTTCCTGTATTTACCCACCAGCTCCAAATCGCCCTTGTAACACAAGTCTCATATATGTGCTCGTCGTATAACTGAGTCCAACCACTTTAACTGTTCTGGGAGACGCAGTAAGCTTATGCAAAACGACATCTCCTCCTCCAGCCTCACGCTCTTCCCCTCACACTCAACAACTGACGTCCGAGGCTTGGTGTTCTCAGAACTGCGCCCTTGAGGACTCAGGTCCTCTGGGATGTGACGCTATGTTTTTGGGTAAGTGGTTCCCGACGTTTCGGAGTAATACAGTGCCTTCATCTTTAAGAGGCAAGCAGTCCAAGTTTGCTTCACACCTCAGTCCATAACACTCAACCCACTTTCGTACAATTTAACGACGTCTGTTTGTTAGACACGCGGCTACAAATGTTAACACGCTGATCAAATGGACCTTACTTGTCACTTATATTAGGACCTTTATGGAATGTGGAATGGAGGGGTGGAATTGAGGGGTGGTTGTGGTATATACTGTGACACCATTTGATAATTACTGTGAAGAATTAGGGCAGACGATCCAAATCCGGAATGAGTCCTGCTGTCTCCAACATGACGCACTGGCCTATGTAAACCGCACGAATTACGTAGATACTTTAATTAGATACGGCGTGCCGACGTTGCAACGTCTTCTCCGCAAGTACAAGAAAATTATTCTCGAAGTGCAAATCATAAAATCTGAACAGCGAGAAAGACGACAAGCGAATTAATTTCGGCCAAGGTAAAGGTAAAGGTAACGTACTCCATACAACAGGCCATGAAGGCCCAGAGGGGGAGTAGGGGTGTAGTTCTACTCTTTCTTTAACCTCAGCGCTAGATGGGGGTGGGTTGTCAACGCCACGCCCCGGCCGCTTTACCCCCGGGAAAGAACCCGGTATGCATTGTAAGGAGGCTGGGTAGGCCCCAGGGCCGTCTGGACGGCTGCGAAAAATCTCGCCCCAACCGGGATTTGATCCCTGGACCGTCCAGCCCGTAGCGAGATGAATCTATTTTACGGTGTATTACATGAACATAAGCTGAAATATATAAGGGGCACCCTTAAGTTGAATTTTTAAATATATATATATATCGGTATTAAATTACATGAATATGACGTATTTTTGTCGTCACATCCGACATCGGTTATACTATTTTCTCCCACGGAGTCGTTTTAATACGTCATTTGCCAGGTTTATTTCTTTTTTGCTTTAGTTTCAGAGCCAAACAGAGGATATATCGAAGTAGGAAGAGGAAGTTCAAGGGGAAAAATTTATAAGACAGAAGCAGTAGTTGGATGGATCTGATCGAACTGCACAGCCACTCAAAACTTCTCTTCCGTGCAATATTCGTGAGTTGTAGCAGACAAGTGGTACGTTACATCGGCATGTCTACTTCAAAGGCCTATTGGACACATCCGAATACAACAGGGGTGTACAGGCTTCTGATGACAACAACGGCAAGCCATTCAAATCACATAAGTCAACACAAAAAATTAAACATATCACACATAAGAAATTTTGCACAATACTGACAACAATTTCACACTGTTGACACCGTGCATCTTCGTCATATTAAATTAAGTTACAGACCATCAGTTGGTCTGTAACTTAATTTAACTGAAACAATGCTTACTACAGGCATACAGGGCGATTATACTGTTAGAATGTCACTTGGGTACTTGTCTTAATTTGAAGATAGGAACCACAAATTGCATGACATATTGCATGTTGACTTACTGGACATTTAAGGTCACCCGAAGCAGTTGTTGTAAACACTACGAAAATGTTAAAGTTAAATTCCTAAAGTTACATTTTCAAGCACACAGTTGTTCATCAAAGTTCAAAGTTCGTTATGACATTATTGTCAGCATTCCAATTGCATCACTAGTTCCTTCTCCTCTTCTAAAACCAAACTCATCTTCTCCAAGCACATCCTACTTTATTTTCAATTCTTCTTCTACTTATACTCACTACTATCTTTGCTGTATGTGCGATGATCGCTGCATTTTGTACCTTTGAATTCTCTTTAAGGCAATCATTGTAACTTCATCGACAGCCATGGCCACTCCCCACGCATACTATACACGAGTACGAATTGTGGTCAGCAGTTAAGTCCTTTAAAGTTAACTTGTATAATTTATCGAGATTCTTTCGACGCTTCGCATCCAGTCAGGGCTCCAACACTCTTTATTAAAGGCCAAAATTAATCGTCTAAAAAAACAGTGGTAAATTTATGTACCACCTGCTGTAACATTAATTTTTCTTTTGCGCATTATTTTGTGTTTGTCAAAAAACAAATATGGATTACTTTCTTCTACAAGCATAACTTGATTGGTTTGTATAACTGAGACGGAGTGTGTTTACTGCGCGGTACGACTGTATTTAAATGTATTCTGTGTGTCTAGAACAAACAGCGATATTTCACTGTAACATACTGACGGTTGTATAACTGAGACGAGGTGTTTCTGCGCTGGTACGGACTGTATTTATTGATTTTGTGACAGAACAACAGGATTATTCATGTACACATAAAGACTGTTTGTAACTGAGACGGAGTTTTACTCGCGAACGGACTGTATTTATGTGTTTTGTGTGGATCTCAGAACAAACAGCGATTATTTCACTGTACAACATTAACTGACTGGTTTGTGTAACTGAGACGGAGTGTGTTTACTGCGCGGTACGGACTGTATTTATGTGTTTTGTGTGGATCTCAGAACAAACAGCGATTATTTCACTGTACAACATTAACTGACTGGTTTGTTAACTGAGACGGAGTGTGTTTACTGCGCGGTACGGACTGTATTTATGTGTTTTGTGTGGATCTCAGAACAAACAGCGATTATTTCACTGTACAACATTAACTGACTGGTTTGTGTAACTGAGACGGAGTGTGTTTACTGCACGGTACGGACTGTATTTATGTGTTTTGTGTGGATCTCAGAACAAACAGCGATATTTCACTGTACAACATTAACTGACTGGGTTTGTGTAACTGAGACGGAGTGTGTTTACTGCGCGGTACGGACTGTATTTATGTGTTTTGTGTGGATCTCAGAACAAACAGCGATTATTTCACTGTACAACATTAACTGACTGGTTTGTGTAACTGAGACGGAGTGTGTTTACTGCGCGGTACGGACTGTATTTATGTGTTTTGTGTGGATCTCAGAACAAACAGCGATTATTTCATTGTACAACATTAACTGACTGGATTGTGTAACTGAGACGGAGTGTGTTTACTGCGCGGTACCGACTGTATTTATGTGTTTTGTGTGGATCTCAGAACAAACAGCGATTATTTCACTGTACAACATTAACTGACTGGTTTGTGTAACTGAGACGGAGTGTGTTTACTGCGCGGTACGGACTGTATTTATGTGTTTTGTGTGGATCTCAGAACAAACAGCGATTATTTCACTGTACAACATTAACTGACTGGTTTGTGTAACTGAGACGGAGTGTGTTTACTGCGCGGTACGGACTGTATTTATGTGTTTTGTGTGGATCTCAGAACAAACAGCGATTATTTCACTGTACAACATTAACTGACTGGTTTGTGTAACTGAGACGGAGTGTGTTTACTGCGCGGTACGGACTGTATTTATGTGTTTTGTGTGGATCTCAGAACAAACAGCGATTATTTCATTGTACAACATTAACTGACTGGATTGTGTAACTGAGACGGAGTGTGTTTACTGCGCGGTACCGACTGTATTTATGTGTTTTGTGTGGATCTCAGAACAAACAGCGATTATTTCACTGTACAACATTAACTGACTGGTTTGTGTAACTGAGACGGAGTGTGTTTACTGCGCGGTACGGACTGTATTTATGTGTTTTGTGTGGATCTCAGAACAAACAGCGATTATTTCACTGTACAACATTAACTGACTGGTTTGTGTAACTGAGACGGAGTGTGTTTACTGCGCGGTACGGACTGTATTTATGTGTTTTGTGTGGATCTCAGAACAAACAGCGATTATTTCACTGTACAACATTAACTGACTGGTTTGTATAACTGAGACGGAGTGTGTTTACTGCGCGGTACGGACTGTATTTATGTGTTTTGTGTGGATCTCAGAACAAACAGCGATTATTTCACTGTACAACATTAACTGACTGGTTTGTGTAACTGAGACGGAGTGTGTTTACTGCGCGGTACGGACTGTATTTATGTGTTTTGTGTGGATCTCAGAACAAACAGCGATTATTTCACTGTACAACATTAACTGACTGGTTTGTGTAACTGAGACGGAGTGTGTTTACTGCGCGGTACGGACTGTATTTATGTGTTTTGTGTGGATCTCAGAACAAACAGCGATTATTTCACTGTACAACATTAACTGACTGGTTTGTGTAACTGAGACGGAGTGTGTTTACTGCGCGGTACGGACTGTATTTATGTGTTTTGTGTGGATCTCAGAACAAACAGCGATTATTTCACTGTACAACATTAACTGACTGGTTTGTGTAACTGAGACGGAGTGTGTTTACTGCGCGGTACGGACTGTATTTATGTGTTTTGTGTGGATCTCAGAACAAACAGCGATTATTTCATTGTACAACATTAACTGACTGGATTGTGTAACTGAGACGGAGTGTGTTTACTGCGCGGTACCGACTGTATTTATGTGTTTTGTGTGGATCTCAGAACAAACAGCGATTATTTCACTGTACAACATTAACTGACTGGTTTGTGTAACTGAGACGGAGTGTGTTTACTGCGCGGTACGGACTGTATTTATGTGTTTTGTGTGGATCTCAGAACAAACAGCGATTATTTCACTGTACAACATTAACTGACTGGTTTGTGTAACTGAGACGGAGTGTGTTTACTGCGCGGTACGGACTGTATTTATGTGTTTTGTGTGGATCTCAGAACAAACAGCGATTATTTCACTGTACAACATTAACTGACTGGTTTGTGTAACTGAGACGGAGTGTGTTTACTGCGCGGTACGGACTGTATTTATGTGTTTTGTGTGGATCTCAGAACAAACAGCGATTATTTCATTGTACAACATTAACTGACTGGATTGTGTAACTGAGACGGAGTGTGTTTACTGCGCGGTACCGACTGTATTTATGTGTTTTGTGTGGATCTCAGAACAAACAGCGATTATTTCACTGTACAACATTAACTGACTGGTTTGTGTAACTGAGACGGAGTGTGTTTACTGCGCGGTACGGACTGTATTTATGTGTTTTGTGTGGATCTCAGAACAAACAGCGATTATTTCACTGTACAACATTAACTGACTGGTTTGTGTAACTGAGACGGAGTGTGTTTACTGCGCGGTACGGACTGTATTTATGTGTTTTGTGTGGATCTCAGAACAAACAGCGATTATTTCACTGTACAACATTAACTGACTGGTTTGTGTAACTGAGACGGAGTGTGTTTACTGCGCGGTACGGACTGTATTTATGTGTTTTGTGTGGATCTCAGAACAAACAGCGATTATTTCACTGTACAACATTAACTGACTGGTTTGTGTAACTGAGACGGAGTGTGTTTACTGCGCGGTACGGACTGTATTTATGTGTTTTGTGTGGATCTCAGAACAAACAGCGATTATTTCATTGTACAACATTAACTGACTGGATTGTGTAACTGAGACGGAGTGTGTTTACTGCGCGGTACCGACTGTATTTATGTGTTTTGTGTGGATCTCAGAACAAACAGCGATTATTTCACTGTACAACATTAACTGACTGGTTTGTGTAACTGAGACGGAGTGTGTTTACTGCGCGGTACGGACTGTATTTATGTGTTTTGTGTGGATCTCAGAACAAACAGCGATTATTTCACTGTACAACATTAACTGACTGGTTTGTGTAACTGAGACGGAGTGTGTTTACTGCGCGGTACGGACTGTATTTATGTGTTTTGTGTGGATCTCAGAACAAACAGCGATTATTTCACTGTACAACATTAACTGACTGGTTTGTGTAACTGAGACGGAGTGTGTTTACTGCGCGGTACGGACTGTATTTATGTGTTTTGTGTGGATCTCAGAACAAACAGCGATTATTTCATTGTACAACATTAACTGACTGGATTGTGTAACTGAGACGGAGTGTGTTTACTGCGCGGTACCGACTGTATTTATGTGTTTTGTGTGGATCTCAGAACAAACAGCGATTATTTCACTGTACAACATTAACTGACTGGTTTGTGTAACTGAGACGGAGTGTGTTTACTGCGCGGTACGGACTGTATTTATGTGTTTTGTGTGGATCTCAGAACAAACAGCGATTATTTCACTGTACAACATTAACTGACTGGTTTGTGTAACTGAGACGGAGTGTGTTTACTCGCGCGGTACGGACTCTATTTATGTGTTTTGTGTGGATCTCAGAACAAACAGCGATTATTTCACTGTACAACATTAACTGACTGGTTTGTATAACTGAGACGGAGTGTGTTTAACTGCGCGTACGGATCTATTTATGTGTTTTGTGTGGATCTCAGAACAAACAGCGATTATTTCACTGTACAACATTAACTGACTGGTTTGTATAACTGAGATGGAGTGTGTTTTACTGCGCGGTACGGACTGTATTTATGTGTTTTGTGTGGATCTCAGAACAAACAGCGATTATTTCACTGTACAACATTAACTGACTGGTTTGTGTAACTGAGACGGAGTTGTTTTACTGCGCGGTACGGACTGTATTTATGTGTTTTGTGTGGATCTCAGAACAAACAGCGATTATTTCACTGTACAACATTAACTGACTGGTTTGTGTAACTGAGACGGAGTGTGTTTACTGCGCGGTACGGACTGTATTTATGTGTTTTGTGTGGATCTCAGAACAAACAGCGATTATTTCACTGTAAACATTAACTGACTGGTTTGTGTAACTGAGACGGAGTGTGTTTACTGCGCGGTACGGACTGTATTTATGTGTTTTGTGTGGATCTCAGAACAAACAGCGATTATTTCACTGTACAACATTAACTGACTGGTTTGTGTAACTGAGACGGAGTGTGTTTACTGCGCGGTACGGACTGTATTTATGTGTTTTGTGTGGATCTCAGAACAAACAGCGATTATTTCACTGTACAACATTAACTGACTGGTTTGTGTAACTGAGACGGAGTGTGTTTACTGCGCGGTACGGACTGTATTTATGTGTTTTGTGTGGATCTCAGAACAAACAGCGATTATTTCATTGTACAACATTAACTGACTGGATTGTGTAACTGAGACGGAGTGTGTTTACTGCGCGGTCCCGACTGTATTTATGTGTTTTGTGTGGATCTCAGAACAAACAGCGATTATTTCACTGTACAACATTAACTGACTGGTTTGTGTAACTGAGACGGAGTGTGTTTACTGCGCGGTACGGACTGTATTTATGTGTTTTGTGTGGATCTCAGAACAAACAGCGATTATTTCACTGTACAACATTAACTGACTGGTTTGTGATAACTGAGACGGAGTGTGTTTACTGCGCGGTACGGACTGTATTTATGTGTTTTGTGTGGATCTCAGAACAAACAGCGATTATTTCACTGTACAACATTAACTGACTGGTTTGTATAACTGAGACGGAGTGTGTTTACTGCGCGGTACGGACTGTATTTATGTGTTTTGTGTGGATCTCAGAACAAACAGCGATTATTTCACTGTACAACATTAACTGACTGGTTTGTATAACTGAGACGGAGTGTGTTTACTGCGCGGTACGGACTGTATTTATGTGTTTTGTGTGGATCTCAGAACAAACAGCGATTATTTCACTGTACAACATTAACTGACTGGTTTGTATAACTGAGACGGAGTGTGTTTACTGCGCGGTACGGACTGTATTTATGTGTTTTGTGTGGATCTCAGAACAAACAGCGATTATTTCACTGTACAACATTAACTGACTGGTTTGTATAACTGAGACGGAGTGTGTTTACTGCGCGGTACGGACTGTATTTATGTGTTTTGTGTGGATCTCAGAACAAACAGCGATTATTTCACTGTACAACATTAACTGACTGGTTTGTATAACTGAGACGGAGTGTGTTTACTGCGCGGTACGGACTGTATTTATGTGTTTTGTGTGGATCTCAGAACAAACAGCGATTATTTCACTGTACAACATTAACTGACTGGTTTGTATAACTGAGACGGAGTGTGTTTACTGCGCGGTACGGACTGTATTTATGTGTTTTGTGTGGATCTCAGAACAAACAGCGATTATTTCACTGTACAACATTAACTGACTGGTTTGTATAACTGAGACGGAGTGTGTTTACTGCGCGGTACGGACTGTATTTATGTGTTTTGTGTGGATCTCAGAACAAACAGCGATTATTTCACTGTACAACATTAACTGACTGGTTTGTATAACTGAGACGGAGTGTGTTTACTGCGCGGTACGGACTGAGTTTTTATATACGTATAAGTTAGGTGAGCGTCACTTTTCACACGATTAATCTCCATAAGTTTTTAAAATTATTTATTATATCTAAAATATTTCTCGCTCAATTTAGAGCACTTCTATGTGTTTGTATGAAGGCTGCTTCTAATAAATTGTATACTCTACGTATTACAAATGTGTGTAAGCCTACGTATACTATAACACACCCCAACATACGAACACTTCTGGCACAAGCGACGCCGTGACTGACATTACCGTTCTGAAGCAAAATGATGAAAGCCGTACACAAATAACCAATTTTATAAATTAATCCACGTGACACACAGAAGTTGGAAACTCGCGAGCAGTCATACGCAAAGGACTCTGTGAACTTCACTGCAAAGTACAACAAAGCATTGCTCCATACAGTCCATTAATTTACACAATAAGCAATATCGAACAATTTGCCTCGAAGACACAATAACAGGACATGTCCGTAGTTCAGCTGAAAAACAGGAAACGATTGCGTCAATAATGGACATTTTATTTTCAAATATATCCTACTTAATATTATACAATGTCCAATTTAGCTCCTGGCGGAATTTTGTGCGCTGTTTTTACGTTGATACGAGAGGAAATGTCTGTTAAGTTGCCGAACCCAGGGACCGGGGTCCGCCCGACTATAACAAACCAGCAACCCGCCATTCACGGGGACGTTCAATCAAAGTTAATTAGAACAGAATTCCGGAAATAATTAAATTTTGGTTGGCTTTTGCCTTTAGGGAACCGTTAGGGCAGCGAGAGCTATGCATTAATAAAAATGCTGGGCGGATGGGGTGGAGGTGGGCGGTGTGGTTGGAAAGGGTGGTTCTCTCTCCACGGTTGTTGCCCTGAGGCGGTCGTCGCCGTCGTGGGCTCCAAGTCCAACTAGAACGTACCCTCTTCTGCACCAACCCTTCACTCGGCCTCATTCCCTACAACCACCACAGCCCCCCTGCCCCCCTATCGCTGTATTTATATGTTTAACACACCGCCTTCAGAACCTCTTCTACTGCTGCAGTTTCTGCAGTTCGGCCAATTAAAAGCCAACTACCCAAACAACCTACCGTCTGTTTCACTACCACCAGTGCCTACCGTAACTCTGCACAGTAGAATCAGTAAGCCACCGTCATCGGGTCATAAACTTCACCAATAACAGTTAAACTCACTCGCTACTATCTGGACGGTCCGGGGATCGAATCCCGGTGGGGCCGAGATTTTCCGCACCAGTCCAGACCGGCCCTGGGGTCCACCCAGCCTCCTATACAATTGGTACTGGGTCTCTTTCCCGTGGGTAAAGCGGCCGGTGCGTGGAGTTCACCACCCACCCCCCATCTAGCGCCGAGGTTAAAGAAAGAGTACAGCTGTACCTCTACTCCCCCTCTGGGCCTTCATGGCTCGTTCTAGGGAGAACTTTACCTTTACCTTTACCATTTACCACTTGTGCCATGTACAACATTTCCTTCGCAATAAAAGCCAGCTTTACTCAAGAGAATTCGAGCGTCTGTTGTAACCCTTTGAGACTGCCTAAAGAGAAGGCGAGTGAGAGAGATGTAACATACAGAAGAAGAGTAGACGGAAGGGAAGTAAAAGGAAGAAGTGAGAGACACTTAATTGTAAGGGCAGAAACCATAATTTTGTTAGAACGTTCCCAGGCTTCGCCTCCTCGTCCTTCTGAAAATGAAGACGCTAGAACTGTAACCAGTAGTGCTTGAATTAAGGTTGGGTCATGCAGTATGCATAATCATATCAGTTTGCATAATCATGCAGTATGCATAATCATGCAGTATGCATAATCATGCAGTATGCATAATCATGCAGTATGCATAATCATATCAGTATTCGCTTGAAGAAAGCGAAACCCCATCTGAAGACGGCGACGTACGAGTGGCGTCCCGCGGTCAAGAAAGTGTATCAGTTACGTCCCGCGGTCAAGAAAGTGTATAGTTACGTCCCGCGGTCAAGAAAGTGTATCAGTTACGTCCCGCGGTCAAGAAAGTGTATCAGTTACGTCCCGCGGTCAAGAAAGTGTATCAGTTAAGTCCCGCGGTCAAGAAAGTGTATCAGTTACGTCCCGCGGTCAAGAAAGTGTATCAGTTACGTCCCGCGGCCAAGAAAGTGTATCAGTTACGTCCCGCGGTCAAGAAAGTGTATCAGTTACGTCCTGCGGTCAAGAAAGTGTATCAGTTACGTCCCGCGGTCAAGAAAGTGTATCAGTTACGTCCCGCGGTCAAGAAAGTGTATCAGTTACGTCCTGCGGTCAAGAAAGTGTATCAGTTACGTCCTGCGGTCAAGAAAGTGTATCAGTTACGTCCTGCGGTCAAGAAAGTGTATCAGTTACGTCCCGCGGTCAAGAAAGTGTATCAGTTACGTCCTGCGGTCAAGAAAGTGTATCAGTTACGTCCCGCGGTCAAGAAAGTGTATCAGTTACGTCCTGCGGTCAAGAAAGTGTATCAGTTACGTCCCAAGGTCTCTGCTTCATGTGTATCATACAGAGACACGATCCAAGGTCTAACCGTCGCCACAAACATATCTGTACATCCCTACGACAACAAACATATCTGTACATCCCTACGACAACAAACATATCTGTACATCCCTACGACAACAAACATATCTGTACATCCCTATGACAACAAACATACCTGTACATCCCTATGACAACAAACATATCTGTACATCCCTATGACAACAAACATATCTGTACATCCCTATGACAACAAACATATCTGTACATCCCTACGACAACAAACATATCTGTACATCCCTACGACAACAAACATATCTGTACATCCCTACGACAACAAACATATCTGTACATCCCTACGACAACAAACATATCTGTACATCCCTACGACAACAAACATATCTGTACATCCCTACGACAACAAACATATCTGTACATCCCTATGACAACAAACATACCTGTACATCCCTATGACAACAAACATATCTGTACATCCCTATGACAACAAACATATCTGTACATCCCTACGACAACAAACATATCTGTACATCCCTACGACAACAAACATATCTGTACATCCCTACGACAACAAACATATCTGTACATCCCTATGACAACAAACATATCTGTACATCCCTATGACAACAAACATATCTGTACATCCCTACGACAACAAACATATCTGTACATCCCTATGACAACAAACATATCTGTACATCCCTATGACAACAAACATATCTGTACATCCCTATGACAACAAACATATCTGTACATCCCTACGACAACAAACATATCTGTACATCCCTATGACAACAAACATATCTGTACATCCCTATGACAACAAACATATCTGTACATCCCTACGACAACAAACATATCTGTACATCCCTATGACAACAAACATATCTGTACATCCCTATGACACAACATCTGTATCCTATGCAACAATATCTGTACATCCCTATGACAACAAACATATCTGTACATCCCTATGACAACAAACATATCTGTACATCCCTATGACAACAAACATATCTGTACATCCCTATGACAACAAACATATCTGTACATCCCTATGACAACAAACATATCTGTACATCCCTATGACAACAAACATATCTGTACATCCCTATGACAACAAACATATCTGTACATCCCTATGACAACAAACATATCTGTACATCCCTACTGACAACAAACATATCTGTACATCCCTATGACAACAAACATATCTGTACATCCCTATGACAACAAACATATCTGTACATCCCTATGACAACAAACATATCTGTACATCCCTATGACAACAAACATATCTGTACATCCCTATGACAACAAACATATCTGTACATCCCTATGACAACAAACATATCTGTACATCCCTATGACAACAAACATATCTGTACATCCCTATGACAACAAACATATCTGTACATCCCTACGACAACAAACATATCTGTACATCCCTATGACAACAAACATATCTGTACATCCCTATGACAACAAACATATCTGTACATCCCTACGACAACAAACATATCTGTACATCCCTATGACAACAAACATATCTGTACATCCCTATGACAACAAACATATCTGTACATCCCTACGACAACAAACATATCTGTACATCCCTATGACAACAAACATATCTGTACATCCCTATGACAACAAACATATCTGTACATCCCTACGACAACAAACATATCTGTACATCCCTATGACAACAAACATATCTGTACATCCCTATGACAACAAACATATCTGTACATCCCTATGACAACAAACATATCTGTACATCCCTATGACAACAAACATATCTGTACATCCCTATGACAACAAACATATCTGTACATCCCTACGACAACAAACATATCTGTACATCCCTATGACAACAAACATATCTGTACATCCCTATGACAACAAACATATCTGTACATCCCTATGACACTATTTTGAACGCATTCAAACTTTATGTCGCTGTACTCATCTTTCCTTTGTATCCAAGACTTAAACAAACCCTTTTGCTTTAAACAATCACCACACGACGCTGCGTAACACCCCAGAAGACGGCAGATTTCATCAATATCGCGGCGGAAGCCTGACATCAACGTTGTGCTTTATTTTATTTGTAAATAACTGTGCGAAAGATTTGTCAATGTTTATTACAAAACACAGAACAATAAATATACCGTAGGTGTGTAGACATACAAACTGTATACGTATAAACATAAACTGTATACGTATAAACATAAACTGTATACGTATAAACATAAACTGTATACGTATAAACATAAACTGTATACGTATAAACATAAACTGTATACGTATAAACATAAACTGTATACGTATAAACATAAACTGTATACGTATAAACATAAACTGTATACGTATAAACATAAACTGTATACGTATAAACATAAACTGTATACGTATAAACATAAAACTGTATACGTATAAACATAAACTGTATACGTATAAACATAAACTGTATACGTATAAACATAAACTGTATACGTATAAACATAAACTGTATACGTATAAACATAAACTGTATACGTATAAACATAAACTGTATACGTATAAACATAAACTGTATACGTATAAACATAACACACATAAGTAAGTCATTTAAACTGTACTAACGTTTTATTAAAATCGACGGTGGACATTCACAATGGCACGTTACATGTCAAACCGCATGAATACATTATGTAAGTACGTGCAGACTAGCACGTATTAGCAGCTAACTTTCTAATATTACAACAGAGTTCAAAGCTATACAACACTCTCATCTGTCCCATGCGTACTACACGTCCCGGCCATCTCACCCAGCTACACCGATCTTATTATTACACTGTAAATAACACAAATCGTAAAATTCCTCAGTATGCAGGTTACGTCATTCCACCTGTCGTAGCACAGACGACTGCAGTGCGCGTTAGAAGCTCTGTGCTTAGCTCAAAGCTCACAAACCAAACGCAATTACACCGCGACACTTCGCTATCAAGTTCAGGTGGCTGCAGTGTGGATCGAACTGCTTTTGTAAAACCTGACTGATGCTTAGAAAACTGAAACTTGTACTAACGGAAAGTAAACCTGGGGAAATATAATCCCCTGCAAAGGCTGTGCGGAACTAACACGGAAAAGACGAGAACGTCTAACTCTAAGTATTATTATGGACTCAGCTAAGGCAGGTATAGGCTTGCCAAGCAGGTAACTAGGTAGACTGTCTTATATATAAAACTTCTCATAGCGGAAGGGTGAAATCCTGCCTCAGCCCGAAGTCTCACTCTCTTCTCCTAACCACGGCGTATCTCTATATTGCTCAGCGCTTTATTTAACTAGATGATAATGCTATGCTACTCGCGAACCCCACATACAACCCCTTGGCTTCTCCCTCACTCACCTTCTGCTTGCTAGTTTTGAGTGAAGTTCTGCCGGTCACAGGCCCAAGTTTTAATCCGTAGAGAAAAGCAGACACGAGTAAAGGGGGTGAGGGAAAAGGGGGGAGGTGAAGAAAAAAGTGTAGAGTTAAAAAATTTTCAAAATTCATCCGACGTCAGTATACTCTGTCTCACCAGTAGTGGATGATGACAGTGACAGAGTATTTGATACACTAACAATGTGCAGCCAGCTGGAACCAATTAAGAGGTCTGCGAAATTTGAGGTTCTCACAGCGGTGTTGTTAAGAGTCAGGTCATCGGGAACAAGAATCTGCGTCGTTCGGTTAGTGTCTCTCACTAATGCTGCGTCGCTCGGTTAGTGTCTCTCACTAATGCTGCGTCGCTCGGTTAGTGTCTCTACTAATGCTGCGTCGCTCGTAGTCTCTCTATGGCTGCGTCGCTCGGTAGTGTCTCTCACTAATGCTGCGTCGCTCGGTTAGTGTCTCTCACTAATGCTGCGTCGCTCGGTTAGTGTCTCTCACTAATGCTGCGTCGCTCGGTTAGTATCTCTTACTAATGCTGCGTCGCTCGGTTAGTGTCTTTTACTAATGCTGCGTCGCTCGGTTAGTGTCTCTTACTAATGCTGCGTCGCTCGGTTAGTGTCTCTTACTAATGCTGCGTCGCTCGGTTAGTGTCTCTACATATCTGTGTCGCTCAGTTAGTGTGTATAACACTAACGCTCACAAGATCATCTCAATTGCGAACATCCAGCTGTAAGCACTAACATTACTGACTTACTTACACTAAGCAACTAACACACTTACTGACTATTCAAAGCGAATAACACACTTCTACTACTACACTAAGCAACTAACACACTTACTGACTTACTTACACTAAGCAACTAACACACTTACTGACTTACTTCATAAGAACTAACACACTTACTGACTACACTAAGCAACTAACACACTTACTGACTTACTTACACTAAGCAAACTCAAGTAACTCATTTGATCAGTCGCTACTTCACGACTTAGCATAATTCTCTGACTTCCGGTCAGGAAGGCATCTTGGGTGAGGTTGGCATGTGGAGGTAAAGCACCATGCATTCTCAAGCAACACATGGAAAGAAAGTTCGGTGGTTGGGCAGTTTTAATAAGAATTGTAAAACAACAAGGATTAATGTTTACAATTATGTTTACAATTATGGATTTTCCGTAAGGACATAACATAATGCTGCTTTTGTACTGACGTTTCTAATTGCGTTAACTTATTACTTGCTGTCCAAATACAGGGCATACACAAAAGAATGGTGCGGTTTTAATAGTGTTCACTATTAAAACCGCACCATTCTTTTGTGTATGCCCTGTATGTTATGCTGTTTGGTGTTATTACTGGTCTATAAATTTAATTGGTTGTTATTAATTAACATGCCAGAAATTAAAATTAAAATTACAAATCTGTTAATCAAACTACGTCCGTCGGCACGGCACGTCTCCCACGGCACGGCACGTCTTTCTTGTAACGTCCGATAAACATTTAGTTTGTTGAAATCTGCTGTCTTCTGGGGTATTACGAGGCGTAGTGTGGTAATTGTTTACCGACGTTTCGGGACAACGTATTGGTCCCATCCTCACGGGTCAAGAGTCCCGAGTGGGAAAGGACTCTTGACACATGAGGATGGGAACGATACGTTGTCCCGAAACGTCGGTAAACAAATACCACACTACGCCACGTAATACCCCAGAAGACCGCAGGTTTCATCCACATCGCGGCGGAAGCCTGAAGTCAAGATTTCGTTTGTTACATCATTTCAATTTTACATCACGATTCTGGCACACAATAATTTACATCATCTTATTCCCAGGTACGACGTCTAATAATGCAGATCAGGCCGTCTTGTCCTGCAGCATGTTCCCACATATATAAGAAGCGTAGTGAAGCGAAGTGAAGGAAGGGCTGGTGAATGTGTGCATCCATGTGTGATTATTGTGTGCATCACTTTAATGTGGTGCATCACTTTAAATGTGTGTGCATCACTTTAATTGTGTGCATCACTTAAAGTGTGTAGTGTGCATCACTTTAAATGTGTGTGCATCACTTTAAATGTTGTCTTGTGTGCATCACTTTAAATGTGTGTGCATCACTTTAAATGTGTGTGCATCACTTTAAATGTGTGTGCATCACTTTAAATGTGTGTGCATCACTTTAAATGTGTGTGCATCACTTTTATATAATGTGTGTGCATCACTTTAAATGTGTGTGCATCACATCTTTCAATTAATGTGTGTGCATCACTTTAAATTGTGTGCATCTTAAATTGTGTGCATCACTTTATTTGCATCACTTAAATGTGTGTGCATCACTTTAAATTGTTGCTACTGTGTGCATCTTTAAATTGTGTCATTTTAAATTGGCATCACTTTAAATGTTGTGTATTTATGTGTTGCTCACTTTTTTCTCTTTTATATGTGTGTGTATTTAATGTTTTTGATCACTTTAATTGTGTGTACTTTTGTGTGTGATCACTTAAATGTGTGTGCTACTTTTGTGTGTATACTTATGTGTGTATCCATGTGTCTACTTTAATGTGTGTTATTTAATGTGTGTTATGTTGCTACTTCTTGTCGATTTATTGTATAGTCTGTTTATTGCTTTGTAAGTTTATTTAATGTATTGTGGTTTTTTGTATGTGTACTCTTCTTTTTGTAGTGTGTTATGTTATTGAGTTTTGTGTTACTTTTTGTGTTATGTTATTGGTGTTATGTGTTACTTTTTGTGATGTATGTTAATGTGTGTTATGTGTTACTTTTTGTGATTTATGTTATTGTGTGTTATGTGTTACTTTTGTGATTATGTTATTGCGCGTTATGTGTTACTTTTTGTGATTTATGTTATTGTGTGTTATGTGTTACTTTTTGTGATGTATGTTATTGTGTGTTATGTGTTACTTTTTGTGATTTATGTTATTGTGTGTTATGTGTTACTTTTTGTGATTTATGTTATTGTGTGTATGTGTTACTTTTGTGATGTATGCTATGTGTGTTATGTGTCATTGTAGTACCACTGCCACCGGTATAAACACACTTGCAGTAATAAATAATATATATATATATATAATAATACACGCGCTCCGTGCCGTTAAAACCCAAAATAAGCGCGAAACACGACAAGATCATCAGCATCTCGGCGCAGACTGTACCGCACTCGAAAATAGGATTAGAAGTGGAAACCCTGCGCGCTCTTGTTTTGCACGTGTATGATAAAGTTCTCCGAAAAGTCTTTAAAAGTCCGAACACACAATACAGCGATCTCAACACAAAGGCAGGTAACGCAACAAGGTGTGTCCTCCAACTTGCTTCACATGCTAGAAGCTTCTTCAGTTGTAAAGGATGAAAGTGATGCAGAGACCTGAGCAGGTCCTGATCCTGATCCTGTTTTCACAACACAAAAGTATTACAGCCTTTATCAAACCACAAGACAACGTCTGCCATCGACATCACTGTCACAATTTACAGCGATCTGTCTACAGTTTTCCGCTCACCTACTGTGAAATACACGTCTAATTACAGCGAGCAATCAATACAAGAACCTATTACGAGTATATCGCCGATATCACGAAAGGGCTATTAATGGAGTAAAGGTAAAGGTAAATTTCACCCTACGACAGGCCATTTAGGCCCAGAGGGGGAGTAGAGGTATAGCTCTACTCTTTCTTTAACCCTGGCACTACATGACGGTGGGTGATCAACTCCACGCACCGGCCGCTTTACCTCCGTGAAAGAGACCCGGTACCAATTTTATAGAAGGCTGGGTAGGCCCCAGGGCCGGTCTGGACGGGTGCTCAAAAACTCGCCCCTACCGGGATTCGATCCCCGGACCGTCCAGCTCGTAGCGAGTTGCTATACCGACTGAGCTATCGCGGCCCGCAGTAATGGAGTACAGTGTAATAATAAACATCCGATTTTTCCGTCGCATAAACGAGTACATTGCCAAATGACTTACACAAGCACCTGCAGCAAAGTGTTTAGACTGCACGCAGTGAAGTGGCAGCCTTAACCTTTCGAAGACAGAACGTGAAGTAAGACCTGCGCTCTTTCCGCGATTTTACGCAGCGTAGAATGGTAGTCCCGAAACGTCGGTAAACAATTACCACACAACGCCGCGTAATACCACAGAAGACCGCAGATTTCATCAACACCGCGGCGGAAGCCTGAAATCAAAATGTAAGGTGTGACTAAAATGTTTACTGCTTGCAGAAAGTCAAAGTCACGGTATGACTGAGCGTCAGTCCGTCTTTGTGTGCACGAATGCACGAATGCAGGCCTACAGCTTCCGACGTCATGGTAGAAGAGCCTGAAGTTGGGGGCAGCGCATGCTCCAAAACACAGGTACATTCTACCAGACTGCACGGCATCACATTCCAGTATACAGTGGTCCGGAGAAGGGCCGACAGCACACGCAGCGCCACAACAGGCAGGCATCTGCCAACCAAACGACGTCTACCGTCTTGAGCAGGACGCTGCTCCATGCAGTGTCCACTGTTGTTACGAAGTTACGGCGATGAACCTCGGCAGGAGCCTTACGGGTTTGTTACAAGTATGACTGTAAAATGCAGCCCTGCTGGAACTTGATGTGGACGACAAGAAAGAAGTAAGCGTATACATTCTAGTGTTAGTGTCAGTTAGTGCCACTGTGTGCAATATACAGCACTACAGCCACTAAGTGTTAGTGTCAGTGCCACTGTGCAGCACTACAGCCACCAAGTGTTAGTGTCAGTTAGTGCCACTCTGTGCGATGTACAGCACTACAGCCACCAAGTGTTAGCGTCTGTTAGTGCCACTGTGTGCGATGTACAGCACTACAGCCACTAAGTGTTAGTGTCAGTGCCACTGTGCAGCACTACAGCCACCAAGTGTTAGTGTCAGTTAGTGCCACTGTTTGCGATGTACAGCAATACAGCCACCAAGTGTTAGCGTCTGTTAGTGCCACTGTGTGCGATGTACAGCACTACAGCCACCAAGTGTTAGTGTCAGTTAGTGCCACTGTGTGCGATGTACAGCACTACAGCCACCAAGTGGTAGTGTCAGTTAGTGCCACTCTGTGCGATGTACAGCAATACAGCCACCAAGTGTTAGTGTCAGTTAGTGCCCCTGTGTGCGATGTACAGCACTACAGCCACCAAGTGTTAGTGTCAGTTAGTGCCCCTGTGTGCGATGTACAGCACTACAGCCACCAAGTGTTAGTGTCAGTTAGTGCCCCTGTGTGCGATGTACAGCACTACAGCCACCAAGTGTTAGTGTCAGTTAGTGCCCCTGTGTGCGATGTACAGCACTACAGCCACCAAGTGTTAGTGTCAGTTAGTGCCACTGTGTGCGATGTACAGCAATACAGCCACCAAGTGTTAGTGTCAGTTAGTGCCACTCTGTGCGATGTACAGCACTACAGCCACCAAGTGTTAGCGTCTGTTAGTGCCACTGTTTGCGATGTACAGCACTACAGCCACCAAGTGTTAGTGTCAGTTAGTGCCACTGTGTGCGATGTACAGCACTACAGCCACCAAGTGTTAGTGTCAGTTAGTGCCACTCTGTGCGATGTACAGCACTACAGCCACCAAGTGTTAGTGTCAGTTAGTGCCACTCTGTGCGATGTACAGCACTACAGCCACCAAGTGTTAGTGTCAGTTAGTGCCACTCTGTGCGATGTACAGCACTACAGCCACCAAGTGTTAGTGTCAGTTAGTGCCACTGTGTGCGATGTACAGCACTACAGCCACCAAGTGGTAGTGTCAGTTAGTGCCACTCTGTGCGATGTACAGCACTACAGCCACCAAGTGTTAGTGTCAGTTAGTGCCACTGTGTGCGATGTAACAGCACTACAGCCACCAAGTGGTAGTGTCAGTTAGTGCCACTCTGTGCGATGTACAGCAATACAGCCACCAAGTGTTAGTGTCAGTTAGTGCCACTGTGTGCGATGTAACAGCACTACAGCCACCAAGTGTTAGTGTCAGTTAGTGCCACTGTGTGCGATGTACAGCACTACAGCCACCAAGTGTTAGTGTCAGTTAGTGCCATGTATACACCTATTCCCTTCCAAACAATTGTCTTAATAGTCTTTATTTCCTTACCTTACTCCTCTTTCTTCCCACTCTTCCACCTCTATCTCATATTCTCCTTGTCTCCCTCTTCCCTTATAATAAATCCCAGCACCAACCCCAACATTCTCAAGCCTTCTACGTCTTCCCTTTTTACAGAGAGGTAAAGTGAAACTTTTGGCAATTTGTGGAGATGTTTTCATGGGTTCAGGTCTCAGGAGGGGGGACCTAGTACGTGTGCTGGCAACGGCAGAGTGTAGGCTGACGGAGAGGAAACGAAATGGTCGGAGGAATAGAGGGAGTAGTCGAAAGAGATTTGCTACTAAAGAGAAATAGTAATGCTGCGATATAATAGGCATTGCCAGGCTTTCTGTAAACTATATACAGACAGTCACGAGCGAGATAGATGGCTATGGGGAAATCCCTTACAACACAAACCTGTAAAGTAACGCACAACTCCTTGAAATATGATGAGTTTTGCTCCGCGCCCGGAGCCAATTATTTTGTTCGCGGTCCAGTTTGCATGCGAATGGCCCACAATGAGACTAGACTACATATGTCGTCATAGCAACACATGCTGGTACCAGCCGAGACAAGTCACATTCAGACGCTGCGTATTTAGCAGCGAGCAGCTGACACAAAGGCGACGCGTCCAAGTGTAAGGCATCGTGACAGATCATACTGTAATGGCTACACTGGGGAACACAGAAACTTTTAACTCGCCAAAGAAAAGTTCTTCAATCTGTAGCCATGAAGCGACTAAACGGTACGAGTTTTGAGCTTATCACAGCTATGTCAATGAGTGTTCCGGTATTCCGGTAAGTGACGAATAACGAGTCCTAAATGGCAGAGCCTTACGTCGTGTCTTGAGCAAACAGAGTGGGACTATATATGGACTGGGGACGGCGTCCAGTGGCGGGCTTTTATCAACAAGGTAACAAGTTGTACGTGTGCAGAGTGCACGGAATTTCTTCACTACCTGAGCTACTATCATCTTCTCATAAACGATTCTGCTCCATGCAGACAACTGTAAACTCCTGAGCTACCAGTGGTTAATGAACTTTTGAAACGGGTTTTGAAATGCGTGAATCTGGGATTGAAGACATTCGGATGAAAAGCTCTGTCGATGGAATGTTCCCGAAGTTTCAAAGGTTTGTAGTGTCTTCGTATTCAAAGGTCATCTTAGACTCACTGACGCTTGAAGGTAAAGGCACCAGGTTCCTTCGAAACGTCGGCATCCACTCACCCAAACGACACGTCACATCCCAAAAGACTTGGATCGTCAGCAACACCTGTTACATCGCTGTTACATCGCTGTTACATCAAACAGCACATCAAATTTAATGCACTCTACATAGTCTAATGTGGACAGTGTCTTGGGTCTTGAGGTTCCCTAAGGGCGGTAAATTTCTTAAGCAGATGAGATACTATCAGTTTCTAATGCATTAGTGTCGTAAATGTGACACAGATGAATCACACACTTCAAAACCACCTGCAACTTGCTATATTAGTGTTTAGCAATCGTACTTCGTGTTAGAAGGTTACAGGTTCACACATCGAGCAGGCTATTCTGATCACAGTTACCGCAGTCCTGCCACTACAACACGGCACGTTGCGTCAAATTCGAAAGCTACTCTTCCTTACAGTTATGTCCCACTGACAATTCTGCCATTCTAAACAATACAGTCTGAGCTACAGCTAGCGTTGTTAAATAAACCAGGGAAAAGACATGTAACACGAGCCAAGTAACTTACTCAAAACTTCATATAACATTTCCCTTCCGTATGTGAGGTGGGTGGGGCATGTAGCACGTATGGGGAGGGGAGAGGTGCATACAGGATTTTGGTGGGAATATCTAAGGGAAGGAGACCACTTGGAAGACCAGGCGTAGATGGGAGGATAATATTAAAATGGATCTTCAAGAAGCGGGATGGGGGGCATGGACTGGATTGATATGGCTCAGGATAGGGACAGGTGGCGGGCTGTTGTGAATGCGGTAATGAACCATCGGGTTCCATAAAACGCGGGGAATTTCTTGACTAGCTGACGACCTGTTAGCTTCTCAAGAGGGACTGTGCTACATGGAGTTGGTTAGTTAGTTAGTTAGTTAGTTAGTTATGTCCCTAGTAAAATAACTAAGAAAACAGATGGCAGTTCCGTGTAACGCAAATTCCGTCAGCAATTACCAATTTATTGCAAGGTGCCACACGTAGCTCAACATATGATACAGCTACGACTGAAGGGAAGGTTTTATAAATTAAGTGAAGGGTTAATAAGGAGTGCGAGCAATTCAAACATTTCCTACGTTTAAGTCAGCTGTGTTCCTGGCTTGTGGCATCACGATGGGCTGAAGAGAGGAATGGTGGCGGTGGAGGGAGAAGTTCGTGATGACGTTATTAACAAGTGAAATAAGGACCAGAAGAGCAATGTTAGCTTGAATATAGTCATTAGCATGCCGAACACACACGAACTGTAGAGACGCTCTCACGGCGTGATAACGCAACCCCAGAATCAAACGGCAAGAACACCGTGTACAGACCGCAATATCTACGTCACGTGCATCGATGTCTATATCAACTGCACAGTCTTCATCTGCTGCATCATCATTAACCCCTTACGAAGACCAAGATTAGCCAGAATTGTATTTAAATACTCAGTCCGTACCGCGCAGTAAACACACTCCGTCTCAGTTATACAAACCAGTCAGTTAATGTTGTACAGTGAAATAATCGCTGTTTGTTCTGAGATCCACACAAAACACATAAATACAGTCCGTACCGCGCAGTAAACACACTCCGTCTCAGTTATACAAACCAGTCAGTTAATGTTGTACAGTGAAATAATCGCTGTTTGTTCTGAGATCCACACAAAACACATAAATACAGTCCGTACCGCGCAGTAAACACACTCCGTCTCAGTTATACAAACCAGTCAGTTAATGTTGTACAGTGAAATAATCGCTGTTTGTTCTGAGATCCACACAAAACACATAAATACAGTCCGTACCGCGCAGTAAACACACTCCGTCTCAGTTATACAAACCAGTCAGTTAATCTTGTACAGTGAAATAATCGCTGTTTGTTCTGAGATCCACACAAAACACATAAATACAGTCCGTACCGCGCAGTAAACACACTCCGTCTCAGTTATACAAACCAGTCAGTTAATGCTGTACAGTGAAATAATCGCTGTTTGTTCTGAGATCCACACAAAACACATAAATACAGTCCGTACCGCGCAGTAAACACACTCCGTCTCAGTTATACAAACCAGTCAGTTAATGCTGTACAGTGAAATAATCGCTGTTTGTTCTGAGAACCACACAAAACACATAAATACAGTCCGTACCGCGCAGTAAACACACTCCGTCTCAGTTATACAAACCAGTCAGTTAATGTTGTACAGTGAAATAATCGCTGTTTTTTCTGAGATCCACACAAAACACATAAATACAGTCCGTACCGCGCAGTAAAACACACTCCGTCTCAGTTATACAAACCAGTCAGTTAATCTTGTACAGTGAAATAATCGCTGTTTGTTCTGAGATCCACACAAAACACATAAATACAGTCCGTACCGCGCAGTAAACACACTCCGTCTCAGTTATACAAACCAGTCAGTTAATGTTGTACAGTGAAATAATCGCTGTTTGTTCTGAGATCCACACAAAACACATAAATACAGTCCGTACCGCGCAGTAAACACACTCCGTCTCAGTTATACAAACCAGTCAGTTAATGTTGTACAGTGAAATAATCGCTGTTTGTTCTGAGATCCACACAAAACACATAAATACAGTCCGTACCGCGCAGTAAACACACTCCGTCTCAGTTATACAAACCAGTCAGTTAATGTTGTACAGTGAAATAATCGCTGTTTGTTCTGAGATCCACACAAAACACATAAATACAGTCCGTACCGCGCAGTAAACACACTCCGTCTCAGTTATACAAACCAGTCAGTTAATGTTGTACAGTGAAATAATCGCTGTTTGTTCTGAGATCCACACAAAACACATAAATACAGTCCGTACCGCGCAGTAAACACACTCCGTCTCAGTTATACAAACCAGTCAGTTAATGTTGTACAGTGAAATAATCGCTGTTTGTTTTGAGATCCACACAAAACACATAAATACAGTCCGTACCGCGCAGTAAACACACTCCGTCTCAGTTATACAAACCAGTCAGTTAATGTTGTACAGTGAAATAATCGCTGTTTGTTCTGAGATCCACACAAAACACATAAATACAGTCCGTACCGCGCAGTAAACACACTCCGTCTCAGTTATACAAACCAGTCAGTTAATGTTGTACAGTGAAATAATCGCTGTTTGTTCTGAGATCCACACAAAACACATAAATACAGTCCGTACCGCGCAGTAAACACACTCCGTCTAGTTATACAAACCAGTCAGTTAATGTTGTACAGTGAAATAATCGCTGTTTGTTCTGAGATCCACACAAAACACATAAATACAGTCCGTACCGCGCAGTAAACACACTCCGTCTCAGTTATACAAACCAGTCAGTTAATGTTGTACAGTGAAATAATCGCTGTTTGTTCTGAGATCCACACAAAACACATAAATACACTGTGTGGGCAGAACGTAGAATTGTTGAATGTTAAACATGGCGGTACATATAGTAACCACTGGACTTTAGAGGGTTACAGAACGAGACTAATGAAGATGACAAAAGATTATTTAACGGCTTCTCCGAGTTATATCTATACTCAGTATTTCATGCAGCAAAGTCCTTCATATATACTATACTTTATTAATTTTTTATTTATTTATTATGAAAGCCGATTTGTGATGCTTGATTAACACACTAATACGGAGGTCCCAGTCTGGAATATAGGCCCTGAGTCCTGTTATTTTAATTAAACTTCATCGTGTATTTCCCCAGTACTTAGAATTTGGCCACAATCTTTCTCTTCCTTCTAATCCGTGACTACTAACGCAATAATTCGGATCGACGTGCCCTACGAAAATTCATCACGTAACGACACCAAGGGCGTTGTGAACATAACTACTGACAGGTGAAGTCACTGCGCGTGAAGCCACTCGAATCTGCTGAACGAGCAATGGGCGTCTGCTGACATCGGCTTGATCGACGTCACATCAACTGGGGCGTACCGACATGCTTTATGCTGCACTGTTACGTCATGACGAAACGTCACTTGTGTACTCCTGGCTGCCTACTGTTCTGGACTCACTGCAGTGTGTTCCAACGTTTTACTTAGCCTGTATTTAAAATTAGAAGAAAGGCTAACTGGATTGGTCACATCTTGCGTAGAAACTGCCTTCTGAAACATGTGATTGAAGGAAAGTTAGAGGGAAGGATAGAAATGACGGGAAGACGAGGGAGAAGACGTAAGCAGCTACTGGATGACCTTAAGGAAAAGAGAAGATACTGGAAATTGAAAGAGGAAGCACTAGATCGCAACCTGTGGAGAACTCGCTTTGGAAGAGGCTACGGACCTGTCGTAAGACAGACTGCAGTATGAATGAAGAAGTCCTGAGAGCTTCAAGCCACACATGACTTGCAAACAGAATTTTTGAGGAACTCCTGAGTCATGTCATGTAGTTCTCCCACCAGAAATGTACTTTGTGTCATACATTACTCTTAACAGTTCGTTAGAAAATAAAACTCCGATCTCAGAACACCCAAACCTCAGTGACATGACGATTGGTCATCTCTTGCTTGCAGCTCCTCCTACTTGTACTGACACGACTCGCGGAATTCAATGTTAAATTTTCAGAATCTCTCATTCGTAATATCAGTTTTTATGCAGCTCTACGTACTAAGGCCTTGCTTCGCATTTCGTAAAACCGGAAGGATTATTAGTGTACCCACATACCAGACCGTACGGTGTCACGAGCCAGAAGGCCACAGCATAAATTGTCGCCGCCATAAATACTTCAAGCGGTGTATGTGGGCCTACCACGCACCTTATTGCAAAGTTTTATGAAGCAGCACAAAAGATGTGATGTTTATGAAAATATTACTTTTTGTGTGCAGCACAACATCGATTATCCGAAATAAAGGGGGCGGACCCGATTTCGGATACTCAAAATTTCGGATAATCCGGAAATTAGGCTTGACGTGATAAGGTGCAATAAAAATAACATTTATTCACAAAAACGTCTTATGTTAATAAAATTTATGGCACAACAAACTGTACGATATTTAGTTTCGGTTAAGCGAAATTCGGATAACCGAGTTTCTACTGTAGATAAGTGCACAATTATTAAGCAAAATTACTGTCCGCGATTTGGCGATTTTGTAGCTACCGACGATTCTAAGGCAGTATGATCCTCCGAAACGTCGGTAACTATCAGTTGGCACGGCTCAGTATCCCAGAAGACTCTAATCTTCACACAGCCTTCCCTCATCTTGCCCCACTCCCCCCAACAACAGCCCCCCGAACGGCAGGTTCTAATATCATTTTACATCATTCGGTCTTTCTGTTATAGCAAACTAACTAACTAACTAACTAGGTGGTGCAGCGTCTTGCAGGTGCCACAAACAGTTGTTTAACGGCTCACGAAGTTCTCTAACGTTATAGTTACTTTCGCTAAAGTTTATCAAGGCGCCTCTAAAGCCACCTCCGGCAGCTAATTAAGTCCACCTCGCACGCCCTACAAAGCAGCTCGCTCGCCGATACATTTCAAAACCCGATCTCTAATACAAATCTGTTTCTACCAACAACCTGCACAAAGTCACGTTTCTAAAGCAACAGTGCTTAACCGAACTTTATTTTATATATATCGTGCATTTTGATAATTAATTTATTTTATTTTAATCCAATAAATGCACTACACTTTATTTTATTGATTTCTTGCCCCTACTTATGTTTCGGCATGTTAAAATACATCTTACTACACGAGTTAATTGCTATATATATATATATATATATAAGTACCTAATTTATATAATTTATATTCTTACAGCACAAGATCAAATGTGATCGAACAACTATATACATAGCGAGCTGTCTAACAACTATATACATAGCGAGCTGTCTAACAACTATATACATAGCGAGCTGTCTAACAACTATATACATAGCGAGCTGTCTAACAACTATATACATAGCGAGCTGTCTAACAACTATATACATAGCGAGCTGTCTAACAACTATATACATAGCGAGCTGTCTAACAACTATATACATAGCGAGCTGTCTAACAACTATATACATAGCGAGCTGTCTAACAACTATATACATAGCGAGCTGTCTAACAACTATATACATAGCGAGCTGTCTAACAACTATATACATAGCGAGCTGTCTAACAACTATATACATAGCGAGCTGTCTAACAACTATATACATAGCGAGCTGTCTAACAACTATATACATAGCGAGCTGTCTAACAACTATATACATTGCGAGCTGTCTAACAACTATATACATAGCGAGCTGTCTAACAACTATATACATAGCGAGCTGTCTAACAACTATATACATAGCGAGCTGTCTAACAACTATATACATAGCGAGCTGTCTAACAACTATATACATAGCGAGCTGTCTAACAACTATATACATAGCGAGCTGTCTAACAACTATATACATAGCGAGCTGTCTAACAACTATATACATAGCGAGCTGTCTAACAACTATATACATTGCGAGCTGTCTAACAACTATATACATAGCGAGCTGTCTAACAACTATATACATAGCGAGCTGTCTAACAACTATATACATAGCGAGCTGTCTAACAACTATATACATAGCGAGCTGTCTAACAACTATATACATAGCGAGCTGTCTAACAACTATATACATAGCGAGCTGTCTAACAACTATATACATAGCGAGCTGTCTAACACAATTTTAACACTTTACACTACAACTGTCTTCAATTCTAAATTTAATGATTTGTTTTAACAAAAAACACAGAAGAAAGACAAACTAATTGCAATAAACATAAACACAAGCGACATTTAGTGCTGTGACTTACAGTAATTATGTGTTGTGACAGTGAGTGACAAACAGTTGGGTGTATTGAAGATTGTGAACTGTCGTCGACCCCACTGAGGATGGCACAAGGTGTGCCGAAACATATGTAGGGGCAAGACATCACTGGCAGAAAGTGTAGTGCATTTGTTGGATTGAAATAAAATTAATTAACGCTTAACCGTTTCAACGTCAGTGGTTACTTTATGCACCACCAGATGCAACACGACCTACGTTAGTGGTTACTGTATGCACCACCAGATGCAACACGACCTACGTCAGTGGTTACTGTATGCACCACCAGATGCAACACGACCTACGTCAGTGGTTACTGTATGCACCACCAGATGCAACACGACCTACGTTAGTGGTTACTGTATGCACCACCAGATGCAACACGACCTACGTCAGTGGTTACTGTATGCACCACCAGATGCAACACGACCTACGTCAGTGGTTACTGTATGCACTACCAGATGCAACACGACCTACGTTAGTGGTTACTGTATGCACCACCAGATGCAACACGTCCTACGTTAGTGGTTACTGTATGCACCACCAGATGCAACACGACCTACGTCAGTGGTTACTGTATGCACCACCAGATGCAACACGACCTACGTCAGTGGTTACTGTATGCACTACCAGATGCAACACGACCTACGTTAGTGGTTACTGTATGCACCACCAGATGCAACACGTCCTACGTTAGTGGTTACTGTATGCACCACCAGATGCAACACGACCTACGTCAGTGGTTACTGTATGCACCACCAGATGCAACACGACCTACGTCAGTGGTTACTGTATGCACCACCAGATGCAACACGACCTACGTCAGTGGTTACTGTATGCACCACCAGATGCAACACGACCTACGTCAGTGGTTACTGTATGCACCACCAGATGCAACACGACCTACGTCAGTGGTTACTGTATGCACCACCAGATGCAACACGACCTACGTCAGTGGTTACTGTATGCACCACCAGATGCAACACGACCTACGTCAGTGGTTACTGTATGCACTACCAGATGCAACACGACCTACGTTAGTGGTTACTGTATGCACCACCAGATGCAACACGTCCTACGTTAGTGGTTACTGTATGCACCACCAGATGCAACACGACCTACGTCAGTGGTTACTGTATGCACCACCAGATGCAACACGACCTACGTCAGTGGTTACTGTATGCACCACCAGATGCAACACGACCTACGTCAGTGGTTACTGTATGCACCACCAGATGCAACACGACCTACGTCAGTGGTTACTGTATGCACTACCAGATGCAACACGACCTACGTTAGTGGTTACTGTATGCACCACCAGATGCAACACGTCCTACGTTAGTGGTTACTGTATGCACCACCAGATGCAACACGACCTACGTCAGTGGTTACTGTATGCACCACCAGATGCAACACGACCTACGTCAGTGGTTACTGTATGCACTACCAGATGCAACACGACCTACGTTAGTGGTTACTGTATGCACCACCAGATGCAACACGTCCTACGTTAGTGGTTACTGTATGCACCACCAGATGCAACACGACCTACGTCAGTGGTTACTGTATGCACCACCAGATGCAACACGACCTACGTCAGTGGTTACTGTATGCACCACCAGATGCAACACGACCTACGTCAGTGGTTACTGTATGCACCACCAGATGCAACACGACCTACGTCAGTGGTTACTGTATGCACCACCAGATGCAACACGACCTACGTCAGTGGTTACTGTATGCACCACCAGATGCAACACGACCTACGTCAGTGGTTACTGTATGCACCACCAGATGCAACACGACCTACGTCAGTGGTTACTTTATGCACCACCAGATGCAACACGACCTACGTTAGTGGTTACTGTATGCACCACCAGATGCAACACGACCTACGTCAGTGGTTACTTTATGCACCACCAGATGCAACACGACCTACGTTAGTGGTTACTGTATGCACCACCAGATGCAACACGACCTACGTCAGTGGTTACTTTATGCACCACCAGATGCAACACGACCTACGTCAGTGGTTACTGTATGCACCACCAGATGCAACACGACCTACGTCAGTGGTTACTTTATGCACCACCAGATGCAACACGACCTACGTCAGTGGTTACTTTATGCACCATCAGATGCAACAAGACCTACGTCAGTGGTTACTGTATGCACCACCAGATGCAACACGACCTACCTCCGCGTTCTGCAGTTAGCGTAAAATGTAAAAACGTTACGTTTAGTTAAGGATTCATAATAGAAACACAGATGTTCTCTGTAAAGTACAAACTGAATCTTTATACAGTATTTAAAATAAATGCACTCTTCAGAGTTTCGCAAATTGCAGTTTTCTTGTGTAGTCTTTATCTGCGTCTAACTTCATGTTATACCAATTATGCTCTAGCATGAAAGACAGAAAAAGAACAAAGCGCTGTCCTTTGTGTTTCCTAACGCTAGCACTCCTGTAGCAGACTCCCGAGCCCCAACACCGCTAATCCCAAACGCTGCCATCTATTATTATATTTTCCTCACATCTGCTTCTCGGTCTAGTTAGTGTACGTGTTCCGCGAGTTATCTACACCAACATTCTGCCCGCATTATTTGACGCCCGTTCCTAGCTACATGCAATAAAACTGTGTGGGCCTTCTTCAATACATGCAGAAGCTTTGATTCTGAAATTCCCGATTTTTCCGATGTTTACAAGTTCCGTAATCTCAGCCCGTTAGGATTAAACGTAAACTCGACCCGTTTGGTTTGCATACGTCACAGGGGCTGACTTGACTTCTTTGTGCATCGCAGGACACAATGTCAGCACAGCGGTGTTGCTAAAGTTTCAGTTGCTCTCAGATGTGACGTTCTGGAGTCTCCTTAACGTTCGAAACGTCAGGAAGGAATCGCCCAATGACGCAGCGTCACTTCCCAGAATACCTGAACCATCTTTGCATGTGTAACTGCGTCGCTTTGGGCATATCAATTTAATGTCTCCTATCCCATACAACTCATGCCACGTCACTTCTGGAGGAGGAGAGGAAGGAGGAGGAGGGAGAGAAGGAGGGGGGGAGAAGGAGAGGAAGGAGGAGGGGAGGGAGAAGGAGGTGGGAGATGAGGGGAGGGGGAGGAGGAGGGAGAATAGGAGGGGAGGAAGGAGATGAGGAGGGGAGGAAGACGATGGGGGAGGAAGGAAGGGGGAGGAAGAGAAGGGGGAGGAAGAGGAGGGGGAGGAAGACGTGGGGGGAGGAAGAATAAGAAAGCGGGATGTAGTGATAGACACCACATTTATTATTACAGGAAGGACACAGAAACATCACTGTATGCCCGCTCGTCCTTCTGATAACGGTAGACTACAGGCAAGGTACAGCTTTGGGTAAGCGGTTCAAGTTATAGGAAGTGGACTGTCGGGAGTATGCAGCAGAGGCACGACGTTCAGCATTCAGGGTGAGTTTGCGTTTGGAGGGTAGCATCATGGCATTTTGATAACGCTGGGAGCGCTGCAGGACAAGCATTGCAGTGCAAAGCGGATTTTGGGTACCAACCGAGCATTCACCAAATGCGCTCAGGTTTCTCCCAGATTACGCTTCGAAAGCAGCAGAAAGTGAAACCAGCGGCAGACTGGACAATTCAGAGATGAATTGGAGAGCCCTGTCTTTACATTATGACCAGCTTCTGCATGCAATATGCTGCTTGCTTTCTGCTCGCTCGTTCGCCTAACCTCTAACCTTGCCTGGGGAATTTAATTACTGGCAAGCAGAGAGTGTAGCCCCTGTGAGAAGCGTAGAGGGTGGGTGGAGGGCGAGCTTGAGGGGAGGAAATAAAGTCGCCATTGTCACTGGACAGCACAAAGCTTCTATTTTGTCACCAAGACCTATATTAGACAGAACGAGATGGAGCAAATCTACAGAAAGATCAAAGATGACGTAACGTGGGGCCTTAAATGAGAGGTTAAACATACTCTAAACTTTGTGTCATGAACGAAACTTTAATTCAGTCCTCTCTGTAAAATTCTAAAACTAATTATTTTTTGACTCCGTCCTCTCGACCATCATTTTTTAAAGCGTGTGAGGTACAAAGGCGTCTTCGATTTGGTTCTTCCGCTGTTCACAGTATTCTATAAATGTGAACACCGTTCTTGGACCAAGGCATTTATTACTCCTTTGAAACATCCGCTAAACACAGTATAACAGCACACCTGGTTTGTAAGATAGGCCCATGTTCTTCTAACAGTTTACGAAACTTAAAGCCAGACAGCTGTGATTCCTGAAACCACTCATTTGTTATCAAGCAGTCACGAAGCACAGACGGTCGGCAGTTCAGCGTCCTCCTTTACCGACAGCATGCCCAACTGTCCCTTAAGACATTTTCAAATCAATGCCGTGAATATTCCGTGAAACTGTACTAGTTATGAAGCAGACAAAGGGTACCAACGCTTCGGTCGGCAATGCAGTGTCGTACTTTGCCAACAAAACCTATCAAGCTGCCCTCTCAAAAACTTTTTCCAATTCATGGCGTTAATATTGAGCGAAACTGTAATTTTACAGCATGCCTCTAGGGCTATAATATATACATGGTAAGGCTGCCTTCGACGAAACTGTACGAATTATCGACAATGATAAGAGGACGTGCTGCGCACAGAAAAACAGCAAATATTGCTTTAAACGCCTTGCTCTGTCCTCTGTCACTCAACTGGATAACACGTCACTAGTTGCTGCGCCCGCAACCCGGAAAGCGCATGCGCTATCAAACACTATTTACAACATTATGGTACAGGATAGAGGCAGGTGGCGGGCTCTTGTGGATGTGGTAATGAACCTTCGGGTTCCATAAAACGCGGGGAATTTCTTGACTAGCTGACGACCTGTTAGCTTCTCAAGAAGGACTCTGCTACATGGAGTTAGTTAGTTAGTTAGTTAGTTGCGTCGGTTCAACAGTGGCAACCTTACTATAAACGACCACCTGACGGTCACCTGTGGCAATCCTGACCAGAGAAGGAAGCTGTACAAAGTCTGAGCGAAACTTCAACGGGCTTTATATTAGTTCTATTAACATGTCACAGAAGACAAACTTCTGGAGTTAAAGGCAGGACGAGCTGGAAGGCCACTTGCATCAACATGTACTTAATTTTAAATGACTGATGTATCAAATAATTCACTAATCAAACACACTTCAAGTCTTTTCTTTTTTCGCCAATGGCTCGACAGCCCCTTGGGGGCCCAGGCCGCCTCATTTTTCGAGGCTTCACGATCACACTCAGACACACCACGCTCGGTAGGACTCCTCTGGACGAGTGATCAGCTCGTCGCAGAGACCTCTACCTTACAACACACAACACTCACAACAGACAGACATCCATGCCGTCGGCGGGATTCGAACCCGCAATCCCAGCTAGCGAGCGGCCGTAGACCGACGCTGTCGCGGCCACTGATCGTCCTAAAGTCTTTACGTCGACGTTAGCAACATCTTACTAGACTGTCATCATTCCTCCAACCGCAACATCTTACCAACTTCATATCCAAACAACATCTTACGTCAGACTGTCATCATTTCTCCTACCACACGCAACATCATCTGTACGATCACCGAATCTGTCACTCATGTCTCATTCTCCTACCACACGCAACATCTTACTTCCAAAAGAACTAGTCATTCATTTTCTCCTACCACACCAACGCAACGAAAAATTCAACGCGGCACAGATCAACAACAAATGTCAAACGTGAAGAGTCAAGTCACCTGAAATACGACGCTCTGTCGCAGAAGAGCATTTCCCGACGCTTCGACATATCCTTTTGCCTTCCTCTTCAAGGTGGACTGCTAGACATAAAATGACAGTGTCACAACCAAGAACACCTCCATCGTTAGCAACACCGCTGTGAGTGCCTCAAATCCCGCAAAGTTTAAGAGTTGTAACACTGAACACTGGACAATTACTAAACACTCACCTATCTCTAAGTTGTTACATAATGCTGAACCAACTGTAACTCTCAATCATAAGAATTTATACAATATCACATTGTTATGACAAGTAAAACCAAATGTGGAGCCAGCAGTAATTCCCAATGCTGTATATGAATTTCCGTGACGATATCAGAATAAAGGCCGAAACATGTCGGTAACAGCGTTTTACACGAAAAAACGTGAAGCTTAATATAATCCTGTGATGTACAGTGGTGGTATATTATTAATTGTTGTGGTGGTACACAGAACGTGACAGTCGAACGTCTGCCTAACAGAGACTTAAGATTTAGGCACAAGGGTTAACACGACGAAGTATGCAGACAAGCAAGTTACAATGCAAGTCGACACAAAAGCTGTGTGTCGAACAATTATGTCTTAATGATGCAAAAGCAAACGCTGCGGTACAGCTGAGAGCTCCAACCACCAGTCTTTATCACAATTACAACCTCTAATAAAGGAATTCCAACCGGCAGTACCTCAATTAAAATTCCTAATAAAGACATTCCTATTGGTTACTTTAACCATAGAAATACTGACTAGGCTATCGTCTATGTGTGTTATATGTGTAAGCGTTTGTGGTTCCTGCTGAAACGAATCCACGCAGCAAACACAAAATCAGGCAGTAAATTGCATTGGCTGAGCCCACAGTAAAACAACATTGTAAAGGGTGAGATACAATACTAGAACGGAGAACCAGAGGGGCTGAAAGAGGGGGAGGGGGGGGAGAAAAAAATCAAAGAACCTGCACCACACACAATCCTACTGCCACAGTCTGTCTGTCCCAGACTGTTATTTGAGAAACCTACACCAGGAATGCTTTTGTTGATTCTCTCTGACAGTAAAGGGTAAAAGCCATTGTGGTCAACCTCCAACCCCCCACCACCACCCGCTCTTCATAGTGTTGTAGCCACGGGAATACAACATGTATGCCTGAACCCCCCGCAACCCCTACCCCTTACGTGTTTTCAGTAAACTGGCCAGCAACTGTTGGATACGAGTAAAAACACGATGCGCCTTTGTACAGACTGTGATGTCCTCTTCAATCTATTTGTCTAAGTAATCAATGGAATTAGAAATTCGAGAAACGCACTACGGCCACCTTTCGTTTCCCCACGTTACACAATTCGTCGCACGCAACAGAGCGAGCCCATAGCACATATGGACTTAAGACATTCTTGAATTTCGTGCTTCAAATAAATTTGTAGTCAGCTATTCGCATTCTGTGTAAATTCTTCTCTTTTATTGCTGGCTACCAACCGATAGCAACTGCATTGATTTGTATTTTTATTATCGTTGTGTGTCCGACGACGTCCATCAGGTCAGTGCAAGCACATACATTACTGCCCTCACTGTCCATCAGGTCAGTGCAAGCACATACACTACTGCCCTCACTGTCCATCAGGTCAGTGCAAGCACATACACTACTGCCCTCACTGTCCATCAGGTCAGTGCAAGCACATACACTACTGCCCTCACTGTCCATCAGGTCAGTGCAAGCACATACACTACTGTCATCACTGTCCATCAGGTCAGTGCAAGCACATACACTACTGTCATCACTGTCCATCAGGTCAGTGCTAAGCACATAAACTACTGCCCTCACTGTCCATCAGGTCAGTGCAAGCACATACATTACTGCCCTCACTGTCCATCAGGTCAGTGCAAGCACATACACTACTGTCATCACTGTCCATCAGGTCAGTGCAAGCACATACACTACTGTCATCACTGTCCATCAGGTCAGTGCAAGCACATACACTACTGTCCTCACTGTCCATCAGGTCAGTGCAAGCACATACACTACTGCCCTCACTGTCCATCAGGTCAGTGCAAGCACATACACTACTGCCCTCACTGTCCATCAGGTCAGTGCAAGCACATACACTACTGCCCTCACTGTCCATCAGGTCAGTGCAAGCACATACACTACTGCCCTCACTGTCCATCAGGTCAGTGCAAGCACATACACTACTGTCATCACTGTCCATCAGGTCAGTGCAAGCACATACACTTCTGCCCTCACTGTCCATCAGGTCAGTGCAAGCACATACACTACTGTCATCACTGTCCGTCCATCAGGTCAGTGCAAGCACATACACTACTGTCATCACTGTCCGTCCATCAGGTCAGTGCAAGCACATACACTTCTGCCCTCACTGTCCATCAGGTCAGTGCAAGCACATACACTACTGTCATCACTGTCCGTCCATCAGGTCAGTGCAAGCACATACACTACTGCCCTCACTGTCCATCAGGTCAGTGCAAGCACATACACTACTGCCCTCACTGTCCATCAGGTCAGTGCAAGCACATACACTACTGCCCTCACTGTCCATCAGGTCAGTGCAAGCACATACACTACTGCCCTCACTGTCCATCAGGTCAGTGCAAGCACATACACTACTGCCCTCACTGTCCATCAGGTCAGTGCAAGCACATACACTACTGCCCTCACTGTCCATCAGGTCAGTGCAAGCACATACACTACTGCCCTCACTGTCCATCAGGTCAGTGCAAGCACATACACTTCTGCCCTCACTGTCCATCAGGTCAGTGCAAGCACATACACTACTGCCCTCACTGTCCATCAGGTCAGTGCAAGCACATACACTACTGTCATCACTGTCCGTCCATCAGGTCAGTGCAAGCACATACACTACTGTCATCACTGTCCGTCCATCAGGTCAGTGCAAGCACATACACTTCTGCCCTCACTGTCCATCAGGTCAGTGCAAGCACATACACTACTGTCATCACTGTCCGTCCATCAGGTCAGTGCAAGCACATACACTACTGCCCTCACTGTCCATCAGGTCAGTGCAAGCACATACACTACTGCCCTCACTGTCCATCAGGTCAGTGCAAGCACATACACTACTGCCCTCACTGTCCATCAGGTCAGTGCAAGCACATACACTACTGCCCTCACTGTCCATCAGGTCAGTGCAAGCACATACATTACTGCCCTCACTGTCCATCAGGTCAGTGCAAGCACATACACTTCTGCCCTCACTGTCCATCAGGTCAGTGCAAGCACATACACTACTGCCCTCACTGTCCATCAGGTCAGTGCAAGCACATACACTACTGCCCTCACTGTCCATCAGGTCAGTGCAAGCACATACACTTCTGCCCTCACTGTCCATCAGGTCAGTGCAAGCACATACACTTCTGCCCTCACTGTCCATCAGGTCAGTGCAAGCACATACACTACTGTCCTCACTGTCCGTCCATCAGGTCAGTGCAAGCACATACACTACTGCCATCACTGTCCATCAGGTCAGTGCAAGCACATACACTACTGTCATCACTGTCCATCAGGTCAGTGCAAGCACATACACTACTGTCATCACTGTCCATCAGGTCAGTGCAAGCACATACACTACTGCCATCACTTTGCATGCGCCATTAATACTCTGCCAGTAACCAACAGACACTTCGCATTGCAATTAGGATCACAGCAAATCATATAAATGTTTGTACAACACTGATACCGCCTTACTGACACGTAATCGTAATTCTTACTTAAAAAACACACACGTGGGGGAAAAGACAAATTTGTAAAATTCATTCATTCTGCAGTCTGTCTTACGACAAGTCCGTAGCCTCTTCCAAAGCGAGTTCTCCACAGGTGCGATCTAGTGCTTCCTCTTTCAATTTACAGTATCTTCTCTTTTCCTTAAAGTCATCCAGTAGCTGCTTACGTCTTCTCCCTTGTCTTCCCGTCATTTCTATCCTTCCCTCTAACTTTCCTTCAATCACGTGTTTCAGAAGGCAGTTTCTACGAAAGATGTGACCAATCCAGTTAGCCTTTCTTCTTTTTATTGTATGTACGATATTCCTCTTGCGGCTGTAAAATACTGTGTAACGTTACTGCTTCGAAGGACTAGGATTAAATGGAAGATATTAAAATGGGTCTTAAAGAAACAGATTTCAAATGGCGTGGACGGGATTACTTTCGTTCAGGGTAAGCCAGTGGCAGTTTCCTGCGAACACCGAAATGATTCATCGGGGCCCATAAAATTCGGAGAACTTCTCGACTAAGCCCGGAAGTATTAGAGTCTTAAGAAGAACTTTGCGTAAGGAGCTACACAGACGGTTGCTTGGTTAGTTAGCTAGTTAGTTAAATACACAACTGGGTACAACGCAAGCACAAACAACAGTTGACAGTTACTAAATATAAGCTCCCAGCATCAACATTCAGTTCACACAGCCCATCCCTTACAAAGGCCGACTTTATATTATACATACCGTGCATTCTAATAATTTATTAATTTATTAATTTATTTATTCCAATCAAAAGCACTACACTATTTTAGTGTTTTCTATTTTTGATCGTTTCCATTGTGACGTGAATGTATTTTGGTGTTCATTTTTCGATTATACATATCTTATTGAACCATATGGATGCATTTGTTTTATGAAGTTTATCTTTGATGTTACACTAAAATAGTGTACTGCATTTGTTGGAATAAAATAATTAATTAACAATGCCGACTGTTGATAGTGTTACGTAAATCGATCGTTTGAAGAATTCACCTGCGGTTGCCGGCGACCAGGAATCATTTGGGATTATGAACCAATCAGTTAATGCTGTACAGTGAAATAATCGCTGTTTGTTCTGAGATCCACACAAAACACATAAATACAGTCCGTACCGCGCAGTAAACACACTCCGTCTCAGTTATACAAACCAGTCAGTTAATGCTGTACAGTGAAATAATCGCTGTTTGTTCTGAGATCCACACAAAACACATAAATACAGTCCGTACCGCGCAGTAAACACACTCCGTCTCAGTTATACAAACCAGTCAGTTAATGTTGTACAGTGAAATAATCGCTGTTTGTTCTGAGATCCACACAAAACACATAAATACAGTCCGTACCGCGCAGTAAACACACTCCGTCTCAGTTATACAAACCAGTCAGTTAATGTTGTACAGTGAAATAATCGCTGTTTGTTCTGAGATCCACACAAAACACATAAATACAGTCCGTACCGCGCAGTAAACACACTCCGTCTCAGTTATACAAACCAGTCAGTTAACGTTGTACAGTGAAATAATCGCTGTTTGTTCTGAGATCCACACAAAACACATAAATACACTCCGTACCGCGCAGTAAACACACTCCGTCTCAGTTATACAAACCAGTCAGTTAATGTTGTACAGTGAAATAATCGCTGTTTGTTCTGAGATCCACACAAAACACATAAATACAGTCCGTACCGCGCAGTAAACACACTCCGTCTCAGTTATACAAACCAGTCAGTTAATGTTGTACAGTGAAATAATCGCTGTTTGTTCTGAGATCCACACAAAACACATAAATACAGTCCGTACCGCGCAGTAAACACACTCCGTCTCAGTTATACAAACCAGTCAGTTAACGTTGTACAGTGAAATAATCGCTGTTTGTTCTGAGATCCACACAAAACACATAAATACACTCCGTACCGCGCAGTAAACACACTCCGTCTCAGTTATACAAACCAGTCAGTTAATGTTGTACAGTGAAATAATCGCTGTTTGTTCTGAGATCCACACAAAACACATAAATACACTCCGTACCGCGCAGTAAACACACTCCGTCTCAGTTATACAAACCAGTCAGTTAATGTTGTACAGTGAAATAATCGCTGTTTGTTCTGAGATCCACACAAAATACATAAATACACTGTGTGGGCTGAACGTAGAATTTTTTTAATTTTTAAAAGCGGTGGTACCTAAAGTAATAAGGTAAAGGTAAAGCAATCCCATTAAAGGTCTGGACAGGCCCTTAGGGTCATGGAGGTTGAGGCTTCCAGATTTCTAGACAATCAGCACCTGAAAGAGGTAAGGTTGTCAGGCCTACGCACCGGCCGCCTTTACCCACCAGGAAATATTCCTGGTACTCATTTCTGTTAGACGCTGAGTCGACCCCAGGGCCATAGTGCGATCGGAAGGATTATGTCAATGAAAAATTCCTCTCACAATATCGGGAATCGAACCCGCGAACTTCCGGTTAGTAGCACGGTGCCTAAAGAAATCACTGGGCCTCAAATGGTTAAGGTCATGTCACACATTTCTGAATTTCAATGTATAAAACAGACTGATCTGTACAGGCACACACGCACAGCCCACAGACCTACTCACTCGGCGAGGTCTTGTCTCCCAGCCCACGTCATTACCAAGAAGGTACGAGGATGAAGACGAACTGAATCTTTAAAACCAACTACGATGCTATAGGCACAGTTACCCTCCACCAAAGGAGCTGTTGGGACGTCGGCACGCCCGAGTCTACAGTATTTACGACGTTACAATGCCCTGTGGTGTAATTGAGTCCTAACAAAGCGACGTATTCTCTCTCCCTCCCTGTGTTCTGCCTTCAGTCGAGTCAATCAGGCAACGTTACTCCGTTCTGGGTTCGAAATTTGGTCCCCAGCTACAGAACGCTAACTAAAACAGACACAGCGACGCTGCCAGGTACTGATGCCGTACGCAAACCATCAGCTCGCTCATCTCCCTCCAAAGCCACATTTTATCTGAAGCTTTTGGCGAACAAGGAATGATTTGGAGATCCGTAAGCCAAGAGATACACAAACCACAGCAAGACCACTAAGGAATTAGAACAAAGTTGCATTGTGTGATTTTTGCCCACTAATTTGACGCTCTTAACTGTCACCTAGATCGCCTATACCAGCGGTATCCAACCTTTTTTGTTCGCGTACCCCCACATACAATTTCTCTTCAACTTTGTACCCCCAAAGTTGTTGGTACATAATTCAAGTTATACACAGTCTATAATCTACATCTAAAATAAGTTAAATAAATTACATCCAAAATAATGTATTAAATAATAAGTTTTAAATGAGAAAATGGAGAGTCAAGCTATTAAATAACAAATATATTATTGCCTATCGTATAAAAATTAATAAAGGAACAAAGGTATTTTAGCAAAGCAAAATTATATGCACTGTGTGGAATAAAATGAAACTAGCCGCCCAGATAAGAATAGCATAAAGGAGAGAGAGAGAGAAATGGCGCTCCCAAATCGCATGTCCTTACGTCTTGTGGCTAACCGTAAATCTGGCCCTGATTATTCAGTGTTTACCATGAAATAATATATTTATTTTTTAATTTTACGTACCCCCTAAGATGTCTGTGCGTACCCCGGGGTTGAATACCACTGGCTTATAAGAACGGGCCGCCCGTCAATGAAAGTGCGCCTATTACATCATACTGTCGTGCGCAATATGCGTATGACGATGCTGTATCAAATATTTCGTACGTTTTAGACGGAACAGTACTTCCGTAATACACAGTTCTATACGTCTGTCTTTGTACCTTTAGTCACTTTACACAGATCAGGCAAAATTTTGTTTCTTGTCCGGCGTCAAAGTGGAATCACGACTTAAATTCCTTCTACATGACCACTCACTGTCTCTGGTTTCTATTACCGCCATCATCTTCCCGGTAACCACAGTGCTCCAGACTTGCCAGTTGCATCCCATTCCGACAAAACACTCACGGATCAAGAATTTGCTATAAGAAGTCTAAGACACTCAGACCCTTGCTATAAGAAGTCTAAGACACTCAGACCCTTGCTATAAGATGTCTAAGACACTCAGACCCTTGCTATAAGATGTCTAAGACACTCAGACCCTTGCTATAAGATGTCTAAGACACTCAGACCCTTGCTATAAGATGTCTAAGACACTCAGACCCTTGCTATAAGATGTCTGAGACACTCAGACCCTTGCTATAAGATGTCTAAGACACTCAGACCCTTGCTATAAGATGTCTAAGACACTCAGACCCTTGCTATAAGATGTCTAAGACACTCAGACCCTTGCTATAAGATGTCTAAGACACTCAGACCCTTGCTATAAGATGTCTAAGACACTCAGACCCTTGCTATAAGATGTCTAAGACACTCAGACCCTTGCTATAAGATGTCTAAGACACTCAGACCCTTGCTATAAGATGTCTAAGACACTCAGACCCTTGGTATAAGATGTCTAAGACACTCAGACCCTTGCTATAAGATGTCTAAGACACTCAGACCCTTGCTATAAGAAGTCTAAGACACTCAGACCCTTGCTATAAGAAGTCTAAGACACTCAGACCCTTGCTATAAGATGTCTAAGACACTCAGACCCTTGCTATAAGATGTCTAAGACACTCAGACCCTTGCTATAAGATGTCTAAGACACTCAGACCCTGTAAATAGCAAAATCTTACTTTAAGCATTGCTCCTCAATATAGGAAGCTAACGTTTAAATTCGTCTTAATATGCGTAATTTCAGGCTTCCGCCGCGGTGTAAATGATATTTTCGCTCTTCTAGATTCGTAGTTTGTTACCGACGTTTCGGGACAACCTATCAGTCCCATCTTCAAGGGTCAATCAGTCCAAAGAGAAGAGCGAAGATCTCATTTACACCGCGGAGGAAGCCTGAAATTACGCACAGTACGTTCTTCTTGGACCGCTTGACCCTTGAAGATGGGACCGATGGGTTGTACCGAAACGTCGGTAAGAAACTACCAATCTACGCTGCGTAAAATCGCAGAAGAGCGAAGGTCTCATCTTAATACACTGCATTTTTATATCCCGTTACAAGCTGACTTCTCATCCACGTAATTCGTATATAAAACTCCGGTACGTACCTCACAGGGAACAGTGTCCACATTGTCCACAGTGTCCACATTGTCCACATTGCCCACAGTGTCCACATTGTCCAGTGTCCACATTGTCCACATTGTCCAGTGTCCACAGTGTCCACATTGTCCACATTGTCCACATTGTCCACATTGTCCACATTGTCCACATTGTCCACAGTGTCCACTATGCAGACCACTCAACTAATCGTTAACTGTAGGATCATGCCAAACATAAATACACTGTACGGGCAGAAAGCAGCGATTTTTTTTATGCTACGTCAGGTGGTACATATAGTTACCAACGAACTTAAACCGTCAGTAACCAATAGTCTTTACTGACATTTATACGCCTGCCAGCTAACAACGTTAACACATTTGCAGCCACTGTACAAACAGCCAATTCGTTACTTCAAACATCTTTTCAACAGGTTTCCCCACCCCATATATCCTTGCCTATGTTTTTTTAGTAACTTTTTCTCCCTTCCAACAAACGCTTTAGGTAGTCAGTCTAATAGAGCTTTAATTGATAGCGCTGTTGGTGAAGAGACGTAAAAAGTGGAAGAGATTTTAACATTCATCCTGTGGCAAGCACACAGGCAGATGGACTAACACGCCGCTCTTTGCCGCTCTTTATTGCAGACTGGAGAGTGACAGGAGTGGGAACAAATTCACGCCACATGTGAAAATGCGGGTGTACTTTAGGCAGCAGACACAACTGTGCAGAAGACCGCGGCAGATGACAACGGCCTGCTTTTTGTGTATGCTGAGAGGGCAGACAGACCGCGTGAAATGCTGAAGTTGCCAATTAATAGCGCACTGTATTATTGTGCGTTTCTGTGCACATTTCACGAACGTTACGCACTGGTTGTGTGTGTGACGTCATGTCAGCCCATATGTAAAGAAATTCTAATTTCAAAATCAAAATTATTTATCATGTTAAAAATTACTGAAAGCGAAAGTGTTACATGTCGGTCACTGTCACTGTCACTGTCACTGATTATCCTACGCACTAAATTGGTGCTTTCTGATGTTTACAGAGGAAGTCGCTAGGGTTACATTTTATCGATATGAATCGATATGCTTCATGTACAGTAACACCGGGTTATGACTTTATCGATATAAATCCAAACCCAGTTCTTGTAATGACTTTCAGAATAACATAAATTCACAGCACGGAATTTAATCAAACAAGTTCGGTATTTTCGATGTTACAGACGGACAGATATGGTCTTTAGCTACACGAGTTCATTCCTCGCTGCAGCAGCATCAGCGATCACTCAGAGTGGTAAAGGTAAAGGTGTCACTGCACGCGCCATGAAGGCATATAGGAAGAGTGGAATTTTGCAGTTTAAAAGGTAAAGGTAAAGGTCACCCTAGAACAGGCCATGAAGGTCCAGAGGGGGAGTAGAGGTATAGCTATACTCTTTCTTTAACCTCGGCGCTAGATACGGGTGGGTGGTCATCTGCACGCCTCGGCCGCTTTATCCCCGGGAAAGAGACCCCGGTACCCATTGTACAGGAGGCAGGGTAGGCCCCAGGGCCGGTCTGGACGGGTACTGAAAATCTCGCCCCCACCGGGATTCGATCCCCGGACCGTCCAACCCGTAGCGAGTCGCTATACCGACTGAGCTATCGCGGAACACATTTTGCAGTTTGACAATTCAATATATGACGCAGTTGTGCCACCTTACAAAGATGTAAATTAGTTATCAGTAGGTATTTGTTCTTTTGTTAAGTTTCTATTACAACATTCCAAACGTCTTCAAGGACAACCGAGAAGTGTCCACATGAAAGCTACCTTCTTTATCGGCGTTGTGTTCCCAGTACCATAATAACTTTATGAAGATAATTACGAATTAAAAATGTGAGGTCACGTAAAGCGGAAAGGCTTCGTCTTAAGGCGCTGTCCGAATATGCGGCGAAAATTAGCGAAAAGCCTCATTCATGACAGCTGATGTACGAAGCCAGGACCTCTGGTATTGAAAGCAGAAGCGACATCTGTCACCTTGTGTCACTCAGCAGACACACAGGCAGCTGGACGTGACGTCACAACCTATCATGGCTACACGGAACGCGGCGAGAGGTTTTTCTGTTCTCCAGAAATGCCCAGACCAGCTCTGGGGCCCACCAGCCACCTATTAAATGCGTACTGGGGGCCCTTTCCTTGGGGGGCCAAAGTGGTCAGGGCGTGAGGCTGATCAATCACCTCCATCTACTGCCCAGGTTAAGAATGATTGGAGCTATAACTCCATGACTTCATGGGTGTACAAAAACTGTACCCTTTTTTTTTTAAATTAAGAGACAGAATCCCCCCAGCTTTCTGAGCTTTCTCCAGTGTTTGTACTACTCATACTTTTGCAAGCTGTCTGTAGACATTTATCGTGACGTCACGCTACACAGCGGAGGTACACAGGCCATCCGCCATACATGCGTGTGCCAACCTAGACGTTAATTGTGCGTAAAAACCTCATCGTCTGACCCGGCCTTCCGCACAATGTACACATATCATATGCAAAGTGAGCGAGCGACGGCAATGGCTTCACTCGTTTAGCGGCTCTCGCGAGCCCGTCAAAGAGAATATATATATATACATGCGGAGGTTAGAGGGAGGGTGATGAAGAGGGAGTGATGATACTACCGCGAGCAGGGTGTAAACGTGCGTAAATGCGTGACAGAGAAGGTTTTAATGAATGAATGTGTGAAGAGGCAGTGATTACATGATATGTGTTTGTGGATGTTTCGTTCAGAAAATGGGGCTCATTGGGGCTCATTCAGTGATTACTGACGAACTTAATTTCTGCGGCAGATAAAACAGAGAACGGGGTCTGACAGCTTGCGAATCACAACTGAACATACGTGGGGGGAAAAAGAGAGAAAACACAAAGGAAAGACGAAATAATAAACAGAATAAAAAGGCACAAAATGATACAATACAAAGGAAGTCCAATTACCAGAACTGTTTCGGCACCTAACTTCAGTGTGTAGGCCTTGGCAACTAACAAACTGTGGACTGAAGAAGAAAGATCAGACCATCATGGCTGCCAAAAATTGGGCCGCTTGAGCCCCACGACAAGATAATTATGTTGTTTGCTATCGTGGTCTTCTGTAACATAACCTGCAGGTAAAGGTAAAGGTCTCCCTAGAACAAGCCATGAAGGCCCAGAGGGGAGTACAGGTATAGCTCTACTCTTTCTTTAACCCTGGTACTAGATGAGGGTGGGTGGTCAACTCCACGCCCCGGCCGCTTTACCCCCGGGAAAGAGACCCGCTACCCATTGTATAGGAGGCTTGGTGGGCCCCATGGCCGGTCTGGGAGGGTGCGGAAAATCTTGCCCCCGCCGGGATTCGATCGCCGGACCGTCCAGATCGTAGCGAGTCGCTATACCGACTGAGCTATCGCGGCCCACAACAATCTGTAGATAAATAACAATTATGCGAATGAACTTGAAACCTCCACATTTAGGGCCCTCTCTTTAGTGATTTCCTCATTTCAGTTTTCCAATTAAAATTCTGGTGCATTTTTTCGCCACTGCCTACGTCATACCCCTTCTGGCTCATATGCTTTGATGTAACCGCCCTGTCAACAGCCACATTACAATTATGAAGCCCCCCCTCATTACGCAGTTTTCCCCAGCCTCCCGTCACTTTCCCCAACTCATCTCCAAACATTTTGCTGAGCGCCCTGTTACGCCTTAATGACAAAAACCCAGTATCAGACCAATACAAAACAAAGACTACAATCAAAACTTCACGTAGCCAACATTTCTATCTTCAAATTCTCACACAAAGCACTACAATCAAAACTTCACGTAGCCAACATTTCTATCTTCAAATTCTCACACAAAGCACTACAATCAAAACTTCACGTAGCCAACATTTCTATCTTCAAATTCTCACACAAAGCACTACAATCAAAACTTCACGTAGCCAACATTTCTATCTTCAAATTCTCACACAAAGCACTACAATCAAAACTTCACGTAGCCAACATTTCTATCTTCAAATTCTCACACAAAGCACTACAATCAAAACTTCACGTAGCCAACATTTCTATCTTCAAATTCTCACACAAAGCACTACAATCAAAACTTCACGTAGCCAACATTTCTATCTTCAAATTCTCACACAAAGCACTACAATCAAAACTTCACGTAGCCAACATTTCTATCTTCAAATTCTCACACAAAGCACTACAATCAAAACTTCACGTAGCCAACATTTCTATCTTCAAATTCTCACACAAAGCACTACAATCAAAACTTCACGTAGCCAACATTTCTATCTTCAAATTCTCACACAAAGCACTACAATCAAAACTTCACGTAGCCAACATTTCCATCTTCAAATTCTCACACAAAGCACTACAATCAAAACTTCACGTAGCCAACATTTCTATCTTCAAATTCTCACACAAAGCACTACAATCAAAACTTCACGTAGCCAACATTTCTATCTTCAAATTCTCACACAAAGCACTACAATCAAAACTTCACGTAGCCAACATTTCTATCTTCAAATTCTCACACAAAGCACTACAATCAAAACTTCACGTAGCCAACATTTCTATCTTCAAATTCTCACACAAAGCACTACAATCAAAACTTCACGTAGCCAACATTTCTATCTTCAAATTCTCACACAAAGCACTACAATCAAAACTTCACGTAGCCAACATTTCTATCTTCAAATTCTCACACAAAGCACCACAATGTCACATAAGTTCGCAAGACAAACAGAATACATTTTTCCCCCCTTACGAAAAGGTTAAAAGTTGCCCAGAACAAGTGGCAGCGCTGTCCACATACTCACACTGTACCAGTATATGTGGTTAAATGCGAATTCATCTCTGGCCCGCAAAGTATTAAATAAATCTCTTTAAAGCTGATTACGCGGCTTTCCGCTATTTTAACATCACCACAGGGGCTCTTGCTGCAGGACTACCCGACTCACCCACACCACCCCTTTCCCCTCCTACACTGTGGGGTGAGAAATCGCACGCCACCAGATAGTAGAGTTAAGTAGAAGTGGAAAAATAAAACGGCGTGTAGAGACGGTAGACTGCTGGGTGTGAGGCTACAGGGAAGTGCAACTTATATAATAAATATTACACGTATTTCTCGAGGTACATCCACATATGTTGCAATAATGAATTAGAAGCATTTGCTGAGTCAGTACGATGCAGCTGTAACTTGGGAATGAGACATTTAAATTGAACGGTTATGCATGGCAGTAGTATGACGCAGTGTTGACGCTGCAAGTGACGCCGGTAACTTGAACAGCAAAGCGGGCACTAGCCTAACACGGTCGCTTATATACTAGTACGATGAACTACACTTTACACTTTAACTGCACCCTTGCAGTTTGTCCTACGCATACCGCGTGGCCACAAACAACAGTCTACTGTAATTACCAACAGCCTTTATACACCTTCTAAGCATTCACCAGTCAAACGCCTTTCGACGTTCAATTCGCGCCACCATAAGCGACTCTCAGCTTGTCAAAGCTGTATATATGTTACCAGGTTTACCCGCCTTTTGGTAGTGTTATTATCTCAATTTCTCAAGCCATTTTTTAAATGTAATTTGGTAAGTATCGCATTCTTGGTTTATAAAACACGGGGAATCTCTTGACTAGCTGAGAAACTATCAGCTTTTGAAGAAACACTGTAGTTAGTTATTAATAGTGCAATTTTCAGTTAATTAGATAGACGTGCAGTGTAGTTTGAATTGTTGTACTGATACAGTTTACTTGTTCTTAGTAAATTGTAAAGTAACAAACGGTTATTGCTGTTATTACTGCTGTAGTTGTTAGTACAGTTTACATCTGGATCGTAGCTCTTTAAACAGAAACATAACCTGTATTATATTTAAAGATACAGTCCGTACCGCGCAGTAAACACACTCCGTCTCAGTTATACAAACCAGTCAGTTAATGTTGTACAGTGAAATAATCGCTGTTTGTTCTGAGATCCACACAAAACACATAAATAGAGTCCGTACCGCGCAGTAAACACACTCCGTCTCAGTTATACAAACCAGTCAGTTAATGTTGTACAGTGAAATAATCGCTGTTTGTTCTGAGATCCACACAAAACACATAAATACAGTCCGTACCGCGCAGTAAACACACTCCGTCTCAGTTATACAAACCAGTCAGTTAATCTTGTACAGTGAAATAATCGCTGTTTGTTCTGAGATCCACACAAAACACATAAATAGAGTCCGTACCGCGCAGTAAACACACTCCGTCTCAGTTATACAAACCAGTCAGTTAATCTTGTACAGTGAAATAATCGCTGTTTGTTCTGAGATCCACACAAAACACATAAATAGAGTCCGTACCGCGCAGTAAACACACTCCGTCTCAGTTATACAAACCAGTCAGTTAATGTTGTACAGTGAAATAATCGCTGTTTGTTCTGAGATCCACACAAAACACATAAATACAGTCCGTACCGCGCAGTAAACACACTCCGTCTCAGTTATACAAACCAGTCAGTTAATGTTGTACAGTGAAATAATCGCTGTTTGTTCTGAGATCCACACAAAACACATAAATACAGTCCGTACCGCGCAGTAAACACACTCCGTCTCAGTTATACAAACCAGTCAGTTAATGTTGTACAGTGAAATAATCGCTGTTTGTTCTGAGATCCACACAAAACACATAAATACAGTCCGTACCGCGCAGTAAACACACTCCGTCTCAGTTATACAAATCAGTCAGTTAATGTTGTACAGTGAAATAATCGCTGTTTGTTCTGAGATCCACACAAAACACATAAATACAGTCCGTACCGCGCAGTAAACACACTCCGTCTCAGTTATACAAACCAGTCAGTTAATGTTGTACAGTGAAATAATCGCTGTTTGTTCTGAGATCCACACAAAACACATAAATACAGTCCGTACCGCGCAGTAAACACACTCCGTCTCAGTTATACAAACCAGTCAGTTAATGTTGTACAGTGAAATAATCGCTGTTTGTTCTGAGATCCACACAAAACACATAAATACAGTCCGTACCGCGCAGTAAACACACTCCGTCTCAGTTATACAAACCAGTCAGTTAATGTTTGTACAGTGAAATAATCGCTGTTTGTTCTGAGATCCACACAAAACACATAAATACAGTCCGTACCGTGCAGTAAACACACTCCGTCTCAGTTATACAAACCAGTCAGTTAATGTTGTACAGTGAAATAATCGCTGTTTGTTCTGAGATCCACACAAAACACATAAATACAGTCCGTACCGCGCAGTAAACACACTCCGTCTCAGTTATACAAACCAGTCAGTTAATGTTGTACAGTGAAATAATCGCTGTTTGTTCTGAGATCCACACAAAACACATAAATACAGTCCGTACCGCGCAGTAAACACACTCCGTCTCAGTTATACAAACCAGTCAGTTAATGTTGTACAGTGAAATAATCGCTGTTTGTTCTGAGATCCACACAAAACACATAAATACAGTCCGTACCGCGCAGTAAACACACTCCGTCTCAGTTATACAAACCAGTCAGTTAATGTTGTACAGTGAAATAATCGCTGTTTGTTCAGAGATCCACACAAAGCACATAAATACACTGTGTGGACAGAACGCAGAATTTGTGAATGTTAGACATGGTGGTACATATAGTAACCACTGGGCTTTAAAGGGTTAATAAACCGAATGTTTCCCATTATACTTGATGTAATCTCACAGATGAAATTAACATCCTTACAAATTATACGAAATCCTGCAAATGCAAGTATTTCTTCCGGCTTTTATAGTCTGTTTTTATAAAGATAACTTAAGCTTGATCGTGTTTCCTTTAATCTCATAAGCATAGATCTTCATTTAAAATAAAGCATTCCCGAATTTAAGAGAATATTACGCCGAAGTGGACCACCATCAGTGTATCGCAGTACAACGGAACAAACAACAATCACTTCCTACACAATTTTAACCGATTGGTATCTATAATGGAGAAACAATTTGCTCCCTGTGTAGTACGAACTAAGTTACCAAATACAGATGTACCAATTGCGACGCTGAGAATAGGCTAGTATAAGCCCGTCGACGTAGACTAGCTTAGACGCGGCTTACAGAGCGACGTGTAATGAAGACCTGTACGACTGTACGACGCTGATCAATTCCGAGTAGTCAGAGAATTTACAGATTTCAGCGTTCCCTACGCCAGCCATTAAAACTGTGTCTTGTATTTACAATAAGTGTGATTTACTGAGCAATCTCTACGTTACACAATGAATTCCGTACGGAATGATTTCACGCGTGCGTGCGTGCACACAGATATACCTACATACACACACACATATATGTTCCTTTTCTTTATCTGACAATTATCGTTTGTCACTTCACGCCGTTACTCAGCAGCGATAATGGGCGGTCAGCCACACTGACGTCAATACCGCACACGAGCCAATACGAAGTGGTGACTGATAGTTGTCAGATAAATTAATGGCCTTATATATACAGTATACATGCGTGAGAGAGAGCGTGCGTGTGTGTGTCTCACAAACGTCATGCCACCCAATGCTCGATAAACTACGCAGTTGCAAAGTGTCGTTAAATAAAAAGTAACTTCCAGTACAGGCTTGTGTTTCAGTAAACTCGCGATGCTGTATATCAATATACACGTACGTAGTGCGTGTGTGTGTGCGTGTGTGTGTGTGTGTGTGTGTGCAGCATTCTGAAGTGGCCGAAACACGTAGTGTAAACTGCACGACACGAAGTATGACATAACTCTCAAATTGTTGTTTCCTAAACAGATAAGCCACCACCAGCTTTACGTAAGAAGTGGATGCGTCTTACCAAAACGTTCCCAGAACCGCGGTTCAAGACTGAACCTACCGACCCGCGGCATTCCACCCCCCCCCCCCCCCCGCAAGACCCGCTAACCTTGCAGTTTTGCAGAGGTGAATCGCTAATTAACAGCACCTTGTTAAAGCATCCGACGCACAAAGCTTCACATTACTGCAGAAGGAGTCTAAAACTGAATTCCTGCCTACACTTTTAAATTAAGAAGAATTTCTGTAAGTTTCTGAGCGTTCAATTAGACATCGCTAGATATCGCGATTCAACGAAAGAGCAGTTTATGCTGAATGGGCACTCTGTCTATTTGCTTGCTGTTATGGTAACAGTACTGGCTGGTAACTGTCTGTACAGTAAGCTTAAGGTGGCAACGTGCTACCTACATCTGCACCTTGCACGTACAGAAGCAAAGTAGATTTTAATGGAAAAATAGAGCTTGTGGAACGTAAAAACGAACGTCACAGCAGTAACAAAGTAACAGCAGTAACAAAGTAACAGCAGTAACAAAGTAACAGCAGTAACAAAGTAACAGCAGTAACAAAGTAACAGCAGTAACAAAGTAACAGCAGTAACAAAGTAACAGCAGTAACAAAGTAACAGCACTAACAAAGTAACAGCAGTAACAAAGTAACAGCAGTAACAAAGTAACAGCATAACAAAGTAACAGCAGTAACAAAGTAACAGCAGTAACAAAGTAACAGCACTAACAAAGTAACAGCATAACAAAGTAACAGCAGTAACAAAGTAACAGCAGTAACAAAGTAACAGCAGTAACAAAGTAACAGCAGTAACAAAGTAACAGCAGTAACACAGGTGGGCCTGCAAGCCGCTCAACATATTTAGCAAACAGCACCGTTAAACACTCCAGTGCAGAATTACAGCGCACGGCCTTTCATGTTTCACGCTCCGGACGCTTTACACCGAGAGAAGAGCCGCTAGTAGATGAAGACACTACGACCTTCCGAAACGTCGGGAACTACTCGTTCAAGAACACAATGTCAGATCTCAGAAAAACTTCAAACCTTCAGCAAACACCGCTATGAGTCCTTCAACTCTCGTACGGGGGAAAAATTTAGAAAGATTTGTGATATGTCACAGCAACATTGTGATATGTCACAGCAACATTGTGATATGTCACAGAAACATTGTGATATGTCACAGAAACATTGTGATATGTCACAGCAACATTGTGATATGTCACAGAAACATTGTGATATGTCACAGAAACATTGTGATATGTCACAGCAACACTGTGATATGTCACAGCAACATTGTGATATGTTACAGCAACATTGTGATATGTCACAGCAACATTGTGATATGTCACATCAACATTGTGATACGTCACAGCAACATTGTGATATGTTACAGCAACATTGTGATATGTCACAGCAACATTGTGATATGTTACAGCAACATTGTGATATGTCACATCAACATTGTGATACGTCACAGCAACATTGTGATATGTTACAGCAACATTGTGATATGTCACAGCAACATTGTGATATGTCACATCAACATTGTGATACGTCACAGCAACATTGTGATATGTCACAGCAACATTGTGATATGTCACAGAAACATTGTGATATGTCACAGCAACACTGTGATATGTCACAGCAACATTGTGATATGTCACAGCAACATTGTGATATGTCACAGAAACATTGTGATATGTCACAGAAACATTGTGATATGTCACAGCAACACTGTGATATGTCACAGCAACATTGTGATATGTTACAGCAACATTGTGATATGTCACAGCAACATTGTGATATGTCACATCAACATTGTGATACGTCACAGCAACATTGTGATATGTTACAGCAACATTGTGATATGTCACAGCAACATTGTGATATGTTACAGCAACATTGTGATATGTCACATCAACATTGTGATACGTCACAGCAACATTGTGATATGTTACAGCAACATTGTGATATGTCACAGCAACATTGTGATATGTCACAGCAACATTGTGATACGTCACAGCAACATTTGATATGTCACAGCAACATTGTGATATGTCACATCAACATTGTGATACGTCACAGCAACATTGTGATATGTTACAGCAACATTGTGATATGTCACAGCAACATTGTGATATGTCACATCAACATTGTGATACGTCACAGCAACATTGTGATATGTCACAGCAACATTGTGATATGTCACAGCAACATTGTGATATGTCACATCAACATTGTGATATGTCACATCAACATTGTGATATGTCACAGCAACATTGTGATATGTCACATCAACATTGTGATACGTCACAGCAACATTGTGATATGTCACATCAACATTGTGATATGTCACATCAACATTGTGATATGTCACAGCAACATTGTGATATGTCACAGCAACATTGTATCTGCATATCTGAGATCGTCATGACGTTACATGTATCCAGTCCTCTCTCTGTTGAGCCAGTTCAGTCCTCTCCAGCTCGCCACGTACAGAGCGCGAACAGTTTTCAGCTACAGAAAACTTCAAATCCGCATAATTCCTTCGAGTAGCTAGAATCCTAGAATTGCACTGTTCGTGGGATGACCGCTGTTCTTATCCTAGTATTATTTTCCTGAATCAGTGGTGTAAAGCAATCCCATTACAGGCCTGGAAAGGCCCTTAGGCTTCCAGGAGGTTGAGGCTCCCAGATTTCTAGACAATCGGCATATAAAGGTGGTAAGATTGTCAACCATACATACCGGCCGCCTTTACCCTCCAGGAAATATTCCTGGTACTCATTTCTGTTGGAGGCTGAGTCGACCCAGGGCCATAGTGCGACCGAAAGGATTATGTTAATGAAAAACTCCAATGACAACGTCGGGAATCGAACCCGCGACCTTCCCGGTTTGTAGCGCAGTGCCTCAACCAACTGCACAAGTTCCAATAACTTGAGATACGTACTCGCATTCAGTAGCTGTCTTTCCAGTCTGTTTGTTCCACCGTTAATTTACGAACACGCCAATTATTTCGTCTGACCATAACCAATTTTTCACCCATTTGCATTACCAGTGCAGCTGTCAGGCCAGTCAAAGTCACCTAGCACGACGCACGCACTGTCATTAATTAGTCTCCTCTGACTGTTCCCAGTGCTCGTGTGTATGCCACCAACAGAACACAACTACTTCGTGTGTGTGATTCTGATAAAACAGCATTAAACAACTTCTTGGTCTTCACGTCACCCCTCTTCATCTGCTCTCATCGCGATCCCTTCCTCTCCCCACGTCCCATAGTTCCACATTTTATTCGCCACCAAAAACTTTTCAGTTTTCTGCGAACTGAAAAGGAAAACGAGTTCAATAAAGACACTGCTGCCATCTGGGAGCATGGATATGAAAGTCGCTGCCACGCCGTGCTCTCTTTCAAAGCGCGGTGTTTGCCTAAACTAGGACAATACCCGCATCATGTACACAATATAAACGCCCAATAAGATCAGGACGATTACCACAAACAGAATATTTTCGGGATGACTGTCCTGAACTTCAACCCTGTAAAGCCCAGTGGTTACTATATGTACCACCACGTTTAACATACAACAATTCTACGTTCTGCCCACACAGTGTATTTATGTGTTTTGTGTGGATCTCAGAACAAACAGCGATTATTTCACTGTACAGCATTAACTGACTGGTTTGTATAACTGAGACGGAGTGTGTTTACTGCGCGGTACGGACTGTGTTTATGTGTTTTGTGTGGATCTCAGAACAAACAGCGATTATTTCACTGTACAACATTAACTGACTGGTTTGTATAACTGAGACGGAGTGTGTTTACTGCGCGGTACGGACTGTATTTATGTGTTTTGTGTGGATCTCAGAACAAACAGCGATTATTTCACTGTACAACATTAACTGACTGGTTTGTATAACTGAGACGGAGTGTGTTTACTGCGCGGTACGAACTGTATTTATGTGTTTTGTGTGGATCTCAAAACAAACAGCGATTATTTCACTGTACAGCATTAACTGACTGGTTTGTATAACTGAGACGGAGTGTGTTTACTGCGCGGTACGGACTGTATTTATGTGTTTTGTGTGCATCTCAGAACAAACAGCGATTATTTCACTGTACAACATTAACTGACTGGTTTGTATAAGTGAGACGGAGTGTGTTTACTGCGCGGTACGGACTGTATTTATGTGTTTTGTGTGGATCTCAGAACAAACAGCGATTATTTCACTGTACAGCATTAACTGACTGGTTTGTATAACTGAGACGGAGTGTGTTTACTGCGCGGTACGGACTGTATTTATGTGTTTTGTGTGGATCTCAGAACAAACAGCGATTATTTCACTGTACAACATTAACTGACTGGTTTGTATAACTGAGACGGAGTGTGTTTACTGCGCGGTACGGACTGTATTTATTGTTTTTGTGTGGATCTCAGAACAAACAGCGATTAATTTCACTGTACAACATTAACTGACTGGTTTGTATAACTGAGACGGAGTGTGTCTACTGCGCGGTACGGACTGTATTTATGTGTTTTGTGTGGATCTCAGAACAAACAGCGATTATTTCACTGTACAACATTAACTGACTGGTTTGTATAACTGAGACGGAGTGTGTTTACTGCGCGGTACGGACTGTATCTTTAAATATAATACAGGTTATGTTTCTGTTTAAAGAGCTACGATCCAGATGTAAACTGTACTAACAACTACAGCAGTAATAACAGCAATAACCGTTTGTTACTTACAATTTACTAAGAACAAGTAAACTGTATCAGTACAACAATTTAAACTACACTGCACGTCTATCTAATTAACTGAAAATTGCACTATTAATAACTAACTACAGTGTTTCTTCAAAAGCTGATAGTTTCTCATCTAGTCAAGAGATTCCCCGTTTTTATGAACCCCCAAGGTTTCACTACCCCTTTTCACAACAGTTTGCCTACTGTCCGCATCCCGAATCAGATCAATCCAGTCCACGCCCTCTCAGCCTATCTGCTGAACATCCATTTTCATACTAATCCTCCATCTACGCCTAGTTCTTCCAAGTTGCTCGTTCCTCCATGTGTCCAAAAAAACAATGTATGCATTGTTACAATAACACGGTAGGTCGTAGTTTGAAGGGCACTACTGTGCCCAGTCTTTACACAAAACACTTAATGACAACAGGCAACAGTGCTTAGGAACTGGAGAAGGGTGGACTGTGGGTTCTGGAGACGTAATGACATGTGGCCCACGAATTCTCCAGCAAAAGTAACAAGATGTAAATACTCAAAGCTTGGGAGAGAGAAGCTATGAGGACTGAATGCAACTGCCACTAACTTCTAATGACGATTTAAAGAAAACCGACAAAATTTCTATACATTCCAGAAGGTTCTGACAATGGTATACAACATTGAGAACTAATTGTCTTCTGGACTTTGTCCATTGATTGAGATTAGCTCGGTCTAAAGGACCCATCTGAGTAGGTGTCTCCACTCCCTTCACCTGAAGACGGAAGAAGAACCAGCTTCCGAAACGTCGTGATTTTATATTTTTATATTTTATCCGGACGATGGACAAAGTCCAAAAGACAATTGGTTCTCAATAAAATTTATAGCAAAGTACCTAAATGAAATTCAACACGTAACGGAATTCCTGCACAAGAACTGTTCCTAGTTTCAGGATCTCCAATACACAGCGGTGCGACATCGCGCTATAAGTCCAAACGTTAACCTGCGAGGAAGTAAAGACGACCGTCTGCAGAAGCAGGAAAGGATACGGGGCTGGATCTAAAAGCTAAGATGATATTTATGACGGTCTATTTCACCTTGGACTCCACACCTCCATTGTTTACAAAGGCGTGTTGGTGTTACGGACAACTTCAAGATTTATATATCGAGACGAACACTGAGAGGGACCTCCAGAGCTACCAACCTTTACATTAGGAACAACTTCGGCAACTCGCCTCCTCGTCTCTCCCTTCCAACTCCTCATTCTCGTCCCAAAACCAACTAACAGTGCAAAAGCCTGCAGATAAATCTCGTGCCGCCTAAGGTTCGAGTTTGTTGGCTTTGCTTGCTTCTATGAGTATCATAAAGCCCTGTTAGCTCATTTGTTGTTGTCCCTCTCTCTTTCGAATCCCTTCCCCCCCCCCCCCCGTTACTACACCTCACCCTTACACTCACAACCCTAAAGCTTCTACGCTCCTGTATCAATTACGGACGGACATTTGGAGCAATTAGCTATCTTGGATGTGAGGATAATTTGACATGAAGAATGTCTCCTGTATTCTGCAGGATATATGTTGCAGCTAAATATAGACGCCGGTAGCCCGGCGTCATTAATTATATTTGTTATTTACGTAACAAGAATTGCTAACTTTGCAGGATACGAGAATCATATCTTCGATGATTTGACGCGGTAATAAGCAAATAAAATTCGAGTTCACAGCGGGTATAAATACAAACAGAGAGGTCAAGGGTTAAGGGCTGCTCTTACTACATACTTCATGGGCAATTTCTTCGTAATGGGTAAATGGGTTATGAATTTTGAAATTTGAAAAAAAAAATTGTGAACATTCAGATGGGTTTGCAAACTGCATAAACTGACGCAATATACATCTGTCCTGTAATAGTTAACATGTGCTTGGAAACAGAAAAACAGTCACTGATGAAGACGCGAATTAAGCATCGAAACACGTCGACTGGTTAATGTTCATAAGGTGTATTATTCAAGGTCACACAATACGCATATAATAAAGTTCATACGTAACACAGGGACACACGAATAAAACACGTAAAATTTGTTGAGAAAAATACAACGAAGTTCATTCTGTGTGAACTTAGCAGTATTTATAAAGCATATGATACAGAAAGCAACATATATCGGTATATGGCCGATCGCAGTAGCCGCGCGGTCTAAGGCGTCGGTCTGCGGCCGCTCGCTTGCTGGGATTGCGGGTTCGAATACCGCCTAGGGCATGTATGTCTGTCTGTTGTGAGTGTTGTGTGTTGTCAGGTAGAGGTCTGTGCGACGGGCTGATCACTCGTCCAGAGGAGTCCTACCGACTGTGGTGTGTCTGAGTCTGATCGTGAAGCGTCGAAAAATGAGGCGGCCTAGGCCCCCAAGGGGCTGTCGAGCCATTGGAAAAAGATAAATATCAGTATATTTATAAAGTTTATAAAATCACAAACTAGCAGTACTTATAAAGTGTTTGTTACACAAACTCCAGCCAACTATCAAAGTTATACCATAATTTCATAGTACAAGCAACAGAATAAAACTACAGAAAATTTCACAAAACTGTGGAAATATAAAACATGTCTACATAGACTGGCATCATGTAAATATTTATACATTATTAAATAAATGTAATGACAGTGTAAACACATATCCTCAGCTTAAAAAGTTACGGCCGCATTTATCTCCTATACTCACAAATTAGCTGCCTAAAATTCATTACATGAACGAACCTGGACTATAGTTCTGTGTGCCTTACGATCGAGTAAACGGCAAAAAGGTACACTTCTAGAACAGGCCATGAAGGGCCAGAGGGGGAGTAGAGGTATAGCTCTACTCTTTCTTTAACCCTGGTACTAGATGAGGTGGGTGGTCAACTACACGACCCGGCCGCTTTACCCCCGGGAAATAGGCCCGTGACCCATTGTATAGGAGGCTGGGTGGGCCCCAGGGTGGGGACGGCTGCGAAAAATCTCGCCCTCACCGGGATTCGACCCCCGGACCCAACGAACGAATAACAAACGTAAAAACAGATATGTTCCTTTGTACTTGATTCAAACCCATTCGACTGTCCAAATTATTCGACAGACAGCCTACAAAATTTCGTCACGTTTTTCTTCCTCCTCTTTCTTGTTACATAAAAATTCAGGAACAATACATTGCAGTAACTCAAACGAATTACAGCCAATGTAAATGATGTAAATGTAAATGATAAATTACTGTCATCATAAGCTTACATGTAGCTGTGTAGTGTGTGTTTATGTAGCAGTGCCGTGCGCTGTTAAGACACAACGTTACCAATCCGAACTGCGTCAAACTGAATTAGTTTATTTTTTTTTTTTTCAATGGCTCGACAGCCCCTTGGGGGCCTAGGCCGCCTCATTTTTCGAGGCTTCACGATCACACACTTCAGACACACCACACTCGGTAGGACTCCTCTGGACGAGTGATCAGCCCGTCGCACAGACCTCTACCTGACAACACACAACACTCACAACAGACAGACATCCATGCCCTAGGCGGGGTTCGAACCCACAATCCCAGTAATCGAGCGGCCGTAGACCCACACCTTAGACCGCGCGGCCGAATTAGTTTATTAATCAGCTTTGTTAATGCAAACACTGAGTGTTTCGCCCCGTGCAAGTATCCAGCTTCAAGAAACACAAAACGAGACATAACAACACCAACAGAGCCTTACAATTATACATTCACTCAGTTTGCTGTACCTCAAACTGTGTCACCTTAGCAATGACAACCAAACGTTAACATCTAGCTGTATATTTTAATTAACACAAGTCTGAAATATAAATATCAAACCTACGAAAATCGAACCAACGACCTAAGGCTGTACAGCACACCAGTACCACCAACGACCTAAGGCTGTACAGCACACCAGTACCACCAACGACCTAAGGCTGTACAGCACACCAGTACGACCAACGACCTAAGGCTGTACAGCACACCAGTACCACCAACGACCTAAGGCTGTACAGCACACCAGTACCACCAACGACCTAAGGCTGTACAGCACACCAGTACCACCAATGACCTAAGGCTGTACAGCACACCAGTACCACCAATGACCTAAGGCTGTACAGCACACCAGTACGACCAATGACCTAAGGCTGTACAGCACACCAGTACCACCAACGACCTAAGGCTGTACAGCACACCAGTACCACCAACGACCTAAGGCTGTACAGCACACCAGTACCACCAACGACCTAAGGCTGTACAGCACACCAGTACCACCAACGACCTAAGGCTGTACAGCACACCAGTACCACCAATGACCTAAGGCTGTACAGCACACCAGTACCACCAATGACCTAAGGCTGTACAGCACACCAGTACCACCAACGACCTAAGGCTGTACAGCACACCAGTACCACCAACGACCTAAGGCTGTACAGCACACCAGTACCACCAATGACCTAAGGCTGTACAGCACACCAGTACCACCAATGACCTAAGGCTGTACAGCACACCAGTACCACCAACGACCTAAGGCTGTACAGCACACCAGTACCACCAATGACCTAAGGCTGTACAGCACACCAGTACCACCAACGACCTAAGGCTGTACAGCACACCAGTACCACCAACGACCTAAGGCTGTACAGCACACCAGTACCACCAATGACCTAAGGCTGTACAGCACACCAGTACCACCAATGACCTAAGGCTGTACAGCACACCAGTACCACCAATGACCTAAGGCTGTACAGCACACCAGTACCACCAATGACCTAAGGCTGTACAGCACACCAGTACCACCAACGACCTAAGGCTCTACAGCACACCAGTACCACCAACGACCTAAGGCTGTACAGCACACCAGTACCACCAACGACCTAAGGCTGTACAGCACACCAGTACCACCAATGACCTAAGGCTGTACAGCACACCAGTACCACCAATGACCTAAGGCTGTACAGCACACCAGTACCACCAACGACCTAAGGCTGTACAGCACACCAGTACACCAATGACCTAAGGCTGTACAGCACACCAGTACCACCAACGACCTAAGGCTGTACAGCACACCAGTACCACCAACGACCTAAGGCTGTACAGCACACCAGTACCACCAATGACCTAAGGCTGTACAGCACACCAGTACCACCAATGACCTAAGGCTGTACAGCACACCAGTACCACCAACGACCTAAGGCTGTACAGCACACCAGTACCACCAATGACCTAAGGCTCTACAGCACACCAGTACCACCAATGACCTAAGGCTCTACAGCACACCAGTACCACCAATGACCTAAGGCTCTACAGCACACCAGTACCACCAATGACCTAAGGCTGTACAGCACACCAGTACCACCAATGACCTAAGGCTCTACAGCACACCAGTACCACCAATGACCTAAGGCTCTACAGCACACCAGTACCACCAATGACCTAAGGCTGTACAGCACACCAGTACCACCAACGACCTAAGGCTGTACAGCACACCAGTACCACCAACGACCTAAGGCTGTACAGCACACCAGTACCACCAACGACCTAAGGCTGTACAGCACACCAGTACCACCAACGACCTAAGGCTGTACAGCACACCAGTACTACCAATGACCTAAGGCTGTACAGCACACCAGTACCACCAATGACCTAAGGCTGTACAGCACACCAGTACCACCAATGACCTAAGGCTGTACAGCACACCAGTACCACCAACGACCTAAGGCTGTACAGCACACCAGTACCACCAATGACCTAAGGCTGTACAGCACACCAGTACCACCAATGACCTAAGGCTCTACAGCACACCAGTACCACCAACGACCTAAGGTTGTACAGCACACCAGTACCACCAATGACCTATGGCTGTTCAGCACACCAGTACCACCAACGACCTAAGGCTGTACAGCACACCAGTATCACCAACGACCTAAGGCTGTACAGCACACCAGTACCACCAACGACCTAAGGATGTACAGCAGACCAGTACCACCAACGACCTAAGGCTGTACAGCACACCAGTACCACCAACGACTAAGGCTGTACAGCACACCAGTACCACCAACGACCTAAGGCTGTACAGCACACCAGTACCACCAATGACCTAAGGCTCTACAGCACACCAGTACCACCAACGACCTAAGGCTGTACAGCACACCAGTACCACCAATGACCTAAGGCTGTACAGCACACCAGTACCACCAACGACCTAAGGCTGTACAGCACACCAGTACCACCACCGCTAAGGCTGTACAGCACACCAGTACCACCAATGACCTAAGGCTGTACAGCACACCAGTACCACCAAACGACCTAAGGCTGTACAGCACACCAGTACCACCAATGACCTAAGGCTGTACAGCACACCAGTACCACCAACGACCTAAGGCTGTACAGCACACCAGTACCACCAACGACCTAAGGCTGTACAGCACACCAGTTACCACCAACGACCTAAGGCTGTACAGCACACCAGTTCCACCAACGACCTAAGGCTGTACAGCACACCAGTACCACCAACGACCTAAGGCTGTACAGCACACCAGTACCACCAATGACCTAAAGCTCTACAGCACACCAGTACCACCAATGACCTAAGGCTCTACAGCACACCATACCACCATGACTAGCCTACACCACAGTACACCAAGCCATCTTCGTTCAGACAACAGACATTGCACTTACGGCTCTAAACAGATTATTTTCGAATACATAAACGCAAATCGTTACAAACACAAATTTTCTGACAACCGAAGTCCTCGGACGTGACAGTACAACAGTATGAAGCCTTACGCAGTCACACGCACAAGGCAGCAGCCTCTTATTTATTGTAGTGGTCCGCCGAAATCACGGATGACGACGACGAAGAAAGCGGCTAAGAGAACGTCTTCGCTTTGACGCCTCTTTGTCGCCATCTCTTTCTTTCCTGCACATCGCACTTCCAAAACACAAATTGCAGTATCAACAGCAGCACAAAGAGAGGCGGACACAAGATGAATTGCAAAGCCAAAGTAAAGGCCAAGTTATAACGTCGGGCATTTCGAGGGGGATTTCCAATATTCAATTGTACACGGCATAGCATAGCACTGCGGTATGTGGGGCGGTCATGGCGCAGCACGCTGATGGTATATTGCAGTTAGTTCCTGCGTTACCATGCTGTAAACTACCTACCTACCTACCTACCTACCTACCTACCTACCTTCCTAACTAAACTAACTAACAAACGAACTACGTCCATCAACAATTAAACCAGCAAATTCACTTTATTTCTTAAGCATGTCCATTAACTCTACATATGTTTCGGCTGCAATAGAGCCATCTTCAGGGGTTCAAGGTCACATTCACTTCAATGTTGAAAGTTGAAGTGAGCGTGACCTTGAACCCCTGATGATGGCTCTATTGCAGCCGAAACATATGTAGGGTTAATGGACATGCTTAAGAAATAAAGTGAATTTGCTGGTTTAATTGTTAAACTATACCAAAATGTACGGCGATCACAACATAAACAAATAACTAACTCCATGGCGCAGTCCTTCTTGAGAAGCTAACTGCTCCTCGGTTGGTCCAGAAATTACCGCATTTTATGGAACCTCAACGTTCATTACCGCATTCACAACAGTCCGCCAACTGTCCCAATCTTGAGGCACGTTAAACTGATCCACGCCATTTCAGCCTATTTATTTAATATCCATTTTAATATTAACCTCCCTTCTAAGCCTAGGTCTTCCAACTGTTCTCTTCCATTCAGCTTCCCCACCAATAACCTGCACCACACACATGCCACACGATCGCCAATCCCATTCTCCTTAATTTTAGAAACCGACTCACAGGGCCTATTTGGTGTGGAGTAAAAATCACGAAGCTCCTAAACATGTAGTCTTCTCCACTCCCCTGTTACTTCATCCCTCTTAGGCCCTAATACCTTCCTCAGCACCCTATTCTCGAATACCTTCAACCTATGTTCCTCCCTTAATGTAATAGACCAAGTTTCACACCCATACAAAACAACAGGCGAAATTATACGTCTGTATATTTTAAGTTTTATATTCTTATATAGGATATACACAAAAGAATGGTGCGGTTTCAATAGTGAAAACTATTGAAACCGCACCATTCTTTTGTGTATACCCTGTATATCAAACGGGAAGGCAAAAGGTTCTAAAGCGACTCACAGCAGGATGCCTTCAATACAGCTGTTGCTAATACGCACAGCAATGTAATTGTTTTAACAAACAACAAATACAGCGTCAGCTTCTATCTTGTTTCTCTCTCTATTAATTACGGCACAAGATATGCTTTACGAACAGCACAGGTGAATTACAGTTCAAAACACATTTCTTTATTACGGTCGTCATATCGAGAAGGACAACATTGACGGGGCATATAGCACGCATGCTAATAATAACGCAGTAGTTTCGTAAGAAAGTCTTAAATAAGAGACCACTGAGGTCACCTAGACGTGGCTGCAAACTTTTCAAAGGAAAAGGCCGCCTGTGGATTTGACTGATGCTGTTCACCGGAGTCTTGCAAATATGGTGAAAAGGCACTGCTTGTATATATATATATATATATATATATATATATATATATATAATGGAATCCTTGACTAGCGGAGTGACAGCTACTTAAAGAGAATGGCTGAGGGGTGTCTGTAAGCTTTACAACATATACAAATATAAGGCTTTAAACACCAAGATTGACCTCAATTATATTTAAAGACAGTCCGTACCGCGCAGTAAACACACTGCGTCTCAGTTATACAAACAGTCAGTTAATGCTGTACAGTGAAATAATCGCTGTTTGTTCTGAGATCCACACAAAACACATAAATACAGTCCGTACCGCGCAGTAAACACACTCCGTCTCAGTTATACAAACCAGTCAGTTAATGTTGTACAGTGAAATAATCGCTGTTTGTTCTGAGATCCACACAAAACACATAAATACAGTCCGTACCGCGCAGTAAACACACTCCGTCTCAGTTATACAAACCAGTCAGTTAATGTTGTACAGTGAAATAATCGCTGTTTGTTCTGAGATCCACACAAAACACATAAATACAGTCCGTACCGCGCAGTAAACACACTCCGTCTCAGTTATACAAACCAGTCAGTTAATGTTGTACAGTGAAATAATCGCTGTTTGTTCTGAGATCCACACAAAACACATAAATACAGTCCGTACCGCGCAGTAAACACACTCCGTCTCAGTTATACAAACCAGTCAGTTAATGTTGTACAGTGAAATAATCGCTGTTTGTTCTGAGATCCACACAAAACACATAAATACAGTCCGTACCGCGCAGTAAACACACTCCGTCTCAGTTATACAAACCAGTCAGTTAATGTTGTACAGTGAAATAATCGCTGTTTGTTCTGAGATCCACACAAAACACATAAATACAGTCCGTACCGCGCAGTAAACACACTCCGTCTCAGTTATACAAACCAGTCAGTTAATGTTGTACAGTGAAATAATCGCTGTTTGTTCTGAGATCCACACAAAACACATAAATACAGTCCGTACCGCGCAGTAAACACACTCCGTCTCAGTTATACAAACCAGTCAGTTAATGTTGTACAGTGAAATAATCGCTGTTTGTTCTGAGATCCACACAAAACACATAAATACAGTCCGTACCGCGCAGTAAACACACTCCGTCTCAGTTATACAAACCAGTCAGTTAATGTTGTACAGTGAAATAATCGCTGTTTGTTCTGAGATCCACACAAAACACATAAATACAGTCCGTACCGCGCAGTAAACACACTCCGTCTCAGTTATACAAACCAGTCAGTTAATGTTGTACAGTGAAATAATCGCTGTTTGTTCTGAGATCCACACAAAACACATAAATACAGTCCGTACCGCGCAGTAAACACACTCCGTCTCAGTTATACAAACAGTCAGTTAATGCTGTACAGTGAAATAATCGCTGTTTGTTCTGAGATCCACACAAAACACATAAATACAGTCCGTACCGCGCAGTAAACACACTCCGTCTCAGTTATACAAACCAGTCAGTTAATGTTGTACAGTGAAATAATCGCTGTTTGTTCTGAGATCCACACAAAACACATAAATACAGTCCGTACCGCGCAGTAAACACACTCCGTCTCAGTTATACAAACCAGTCAGTTAATGTTGTACAGTGAAATAATCGCTGTTTGTTCTGAGATCCACACAAAACACATAAATACAGTCCGTACCGCGCAGTAAACACACTCCGTCTCAGTTATACAAACCAGTCAGTTAATGTTGTACAGTGAAATAATCGCTGTTTGTTCTGAGATCCACACAAAACACATAAATACAGTCCGTACCGCGCAGTAAACACACTCCGTCTCAGTTATACAAACCAGTCAGTTAATGTTGTACAGTGAAATAATCGCTGTTTGTTCTCAGATCCACACAAAACACATAAATACAGTCCGTACCGCGCAGTAAACACACTCCGTCTCAGTTATACAAACCAGTCAGTTAATGTTGTACAGTGAAATAATCGCTGTTTGTTCTGAGATCCACACAAAACACATAAATACAGTCCATACCGCGCAGTAAACACTCCGTCTCAGTTATACAAACCAGTAAGTTAATGTTGTACAGTGAAATAATCGCTGTTTGTTCTGAGATCCACACAAAACACATAAATACACTGTGTGGACAGAACGTAGAATTGTTGAATGTTAAACTGGTGGTACATAAAGTAACTACTAGGCGTTAAAAAGGGTTAAGGGGCGGTCTTTTGTGTTGGATGGAATTTAATTTTGTCAAACGGGTCACATAATAAGTCGCTGACAATACCTTCTTTCTTAAATTAGTTGTAACAAAATACTGTCTGTCAATTAAAGTTACAATACCAGACACTTTACATTCTAGCAGTAAATTATGGAAAAAGACAAATGCGACGATCATTTCAATCCCTTCAGAAAATTTCTTTCCTGTAAAGCGAACGATTTCGCGACGCCTTGCGTCGGTCCGTGCGGGCCAGCTTTTCTCAGTCTTGCCGGCAGATGTCACAGTCTAACAAAGGTAGCTACAACAGCGCCGTGTAACTTGAAGTGTGGGACCGCGCAACTAACAAGTCAGTTCGCAGTATAACAAAATGTAACACACAACAAAATCGTTATTTTTATTGACGGATCATGTCCTTCTGCTCTCTTTTCCGGTAGTCGTACAGAGCCGGAACAGTCTGAACACTTACAAACCGACCTTCTGTGTACGTTCATTATCATCACTTACAGAACATCAGATGATTTATGGCTTCTTCGTCTTCACGTGTGTTAGTTTCTCCATCTCATCCTTGGCCAACCTACGTTTCTCCTCCCGGTCAAACTCTACTCATACACTAACTTTCGAAAGCGAGTCTAATTCATTCCTAATAAATGCCGTGTCCACTTGCGTCTATCATGTGAAATAATTTCACTTCAACCGCACACATTCAGTTCTATCATTTCCCCATCTGTTTCATGGTCACGCAGTGTACATCTCGCAACTAATCTAAACAATTTATTTAATTTCAATAATATTTCCTTATTACTTGTTTTGAATGCGACTCGAATTGTTTCATTTTCATACAGGGCATGTTTCAAGTGTCCAACCCAGTGGTACATCTGTAGGCATATTGGCTACACGACGTTTCGGAAGTAACCCCTCAGATGTCTTACAAACGTCATATAGTGCATGTTTCAAGTGTCCAACCCAGTGGTACATCTGTAGGCATATTGGCTACACGACGTTTCGGGAGTAACCCCCTAAGATGTCTTACACACGTCATACACTGCATGTTTCGAGTGTTCAACCCATCGGTACATCTGTAGGCATAGTGGACACACGACGTTTCGGGAGTAACCCCTAAGATGTCTTACACACGTCATACACTGCATGTTTCGAGTGTTCAACCCAGTGGTACATCTGTAGGCATATTGGCTACACGACGTTTCGGGAGTAACCCCTCAGATGTCTTACAAACGTCATATAGTGCATGTTTCAAGTGTCCAACCCAGTGTACATCTGTAGGCATATTGGCTACACGACGTTTCGGGAGTAACCCCCTAAGATGTCTTACACACGTCATACACTGCATGTTTCGAGTGTTCAACCCATCGGTACATCTGTAGGCATATTGGACACACGACGTTTCGGGAGTAACCCCTAAGATGTCTTACACACGTCATACACTGCATGTTTCGAGTGTTCAACCCAGTGGTACATCTGTAGGCATATTGGCTACACGACGTTTCGGGAGTAACCCCTCAGATGTCTTACAAACGTCATATAGTGCATGTTTCAAGTGTCCAACCCAGTGGTACATCTGTAGGCATATTGGCTACACGACGTTTCGGGAGTAGCCCCCTAAGATGTCTTACACACGTCATACACTGCATGTTTCGAGTGTTCAACTCATCGGTACATCTGTAGGCATATTGGACACACGACGTTTCGGGAGTAACCCCTAAGATGTCTTACACACGTCATACACTGCATGTTTCAAGTGTCCAACCCATCGGTACATCTGTAGGCATATTGGCTACACGACGTTTTGGGAGTAACCCCCTTATATGTCTTACACACGTCATACACTGCATGTTTCGGGTGTTCAACCCATCGGTACATCTGTAGGCATATTGGACACACGACGTTTCGGGAGTAACCCCTAAGATGTCTTACACACGTCATACACTGCATGTTTCGAGTGTTCAACCCAGTGGTACATCTGTAGGCATATTGGCTACACGACGTTTCGGAAGTAACCCCTAAGATGTCTTACACACGTCATACACTGCATGTTTCGAGTGTTCAACCCAGTGGTACATCTGTAGGCATATTGACTACACGACGTTTCGGGAGTAACCCCCTAAGATGTCTTACACACGTCATACACTGCATGTTTCAAGTGTTCAACCCATCGGTACATCTGTAGGCATATTGGACACACGACGTTTCGGGAGTAACCCCTAAGATGTCTTACACACGTCATATAGTGCATGTTTCAAATGTCCAACCTAGCGGTATATCTGTAGACCTATTGGCTACACGACGTTTCGGGAGTAACCCCTAAGATGTCTTACACACGTTATATAGTGCATGTTTCAAGTGTTCAACCCAGTGGTACATCTTAGGCCTACTGGCTACACGACGTTTCGGGAGTAACCACTAAGATATCTTACACACGTCATACACTGCATGTTTCAAGTGTCCAAACCAGCGGTGCATATGTAGGCCTATTGGCTACACGACGTTTCGGGAGTAACCCCTCAGATGTCTTACACACGTCATATGGTGCATGTTTCAAGTGTCCAACCCAGCGGTACATCTTAGGCCTATTGGCTACACGACGTTTCGTGATAACTCCTCAGATGTCTTACACACGTCATATAGTGCATGTTTCAAGTGTCCAACCCAGCGGTACATCTTAGGCCTATTGGCTACACGACGTTTCGGGAGTAACCTCTGAGATGTCTTACACACGAAACGTGGAACAGAAAATGATCAGTGTAGGTACAATAATTGCGTTGCGTGTTATTCGTAACTTGCCTAACAAAGAAACAGACAGACAGACAGACAGACAGACAGACAGACTAGTCGAAAATTCAATTCTTCAAACAGCTGTTTCACTATCGATCACATGTCTATATGGACGAACGGCGAGAGAAAGACGCAGGCCGAAACATAAATAACGACAATTACGAATTACTTTGCATGCAAAGTGCACATACACCGTGCCGTACCTGTGTGCCGTCTGTCACAGGCGTCGTTTTGTAGTGGGTTTGACGTAAATGTCTAGTAATGTTACAGCAGTCAACATCCGTCGAACGTTACACTGTATTTACTTAGTATTAATCTGGAAACGTAACAAATCTTACACAACTGTTCAAGACTTATCAGAAGTTCTCTCCACAGTAAACAGGAAGTGCCATCTTACGACAAAGTCACGACCGTCCACGCACAAGATTCTCTTCAAGTGTCTCAAAGGTTAATGACACTTTCTGTCGACGACCGTAAGACTTGGGTTTGACTCCCACCGGAGGCAGATATTTCCCTCTCCACCACGCACCCGAAACAGCTGAGGAGCTAACCTAGCCTCCACACGAATGTGGTCTACCGGAAATAAAGCGACCAGGTGTAAAACTGCCCACTCGTCTCCATCTAGTGCCCAGATAAAGGCAGCCGGAGATACACCACTACTTCTTAAATTAAATTACCCCAATGACAGCTATACCTTTTAACGCGTACGCCTTTTCGAAAAATATTTATCCAAAATAAATGGGCGCTTGTTTCTTTTTTCTGCAAGTTAGAAGCTACCCCATTAGAGGCCTCGACAGGCCCTGAGGGTTCCAGGAGGTTCAGGCTCCCAGAATTTCTAGACAATCGGCACATGACGGTGGTGAGGTTGTCAGCATTACGCACCGACCGCCTTTACCCCCCAGGAGATACCCCTGGTACTCATTTCTGTTAGATTAGACACAACTCAAAATGAAAAAAATATAACATTCTGTTTTTGACACCGTTGGACTAGTCGATTGACACCGACGTTTCAGAAGTCTGCTTGCAGATAATTTCGTCACCCTGAAGATGGAGGCAGCACGTTCTTCTGAAATGTCAGTGTCAACCCACGGTACTAGAAAACTCAGAATCCTAACATTTCATCAAATAAAAGACTGCTAATAGCGTACTCAAAGACTCAGAGCACATTACAAAGCCGTTCTTTACATTAAAATACAGAGACCCATACATTAAACGGAACCTGTACATAACGGAAACCTGTTTTTAGGGGAAAATTTTTTATATATTCCGGATAAGCTGCAGTGCCGATGATCTATACTCAAAGTACCTGTATTAAACGGAACCTTTCTATAACGAAATAAATTTCGGTCTATTGAGGTTCCGTTATAGGCAGGTTTCACTGTATCATGCAGTACACGCGTAAATGTTAACTTCATACACTGAGATCAGAAGGGTACAGTGTTCCATACGTCGATTTTCACGAAAATCACAATTGCTCTGTGCCATTTTGTAAGGAACGTGACAAACGGTTTGGTCGTTAATGCCAGGTCACAGACACAGGACGGACGTGTATTCTACACAGAGCGTTCTTTTCCACTTCGTAAAGAACGCCTAAAATTGAGAAACTTTCGTCATAAGAGATGCGTGTTTTATTAGATGGAGGTTTTTGTAATTTCGGTGTACTTACAAACTTGCCACAAACTCACATGAGCCATCAGTGTAAGCAGCAACACAACACCGCACTACTCTGTTCTCGTGTACAATCCTTGACAGCCTGTTCCTTCTGCAGCCTGTACAACCCGCACCCCGTGTACTCTATGAACCGTCATACAGTACACAACACGGCTGGAGCGTAAGACTGACCTAGACAACACTAAGCACTGTAAATTCTAAAAGGTTCTGTATAATATTGAGAACCAATTGTCTTCTGGGTCGACCTCGGTGGACTAGTGGTTAGCGTGCTCGCCACTGGACCCAAGGTTCGCGGGTTCGATCCGGCCGATCCAATGGCCGTGCGGTCTAAGGCGTGGGTCTTCGGCCGCTCGCTTGCTAGGATCGTGGGTTCGAATCCCACCGGGGGCATGGATGTTTGTGTTGTGTTGTAAAAAGACAGTTGTGGATCGTATGAGACACGAAAGGAGGAAAAAGGATTAATACAGATCAAAAATGGATCAAAGGGGAAAACCCAGGAATTAGTAAAAAAAAAAAAAAAAAAATCCCGACCGAGGTCGATGGATTTTTAAGGGTGATAAAAATCCGGAGCACCACTTCCTTCGGAGGGGAAGTAAAGCCGTCGGTCCCATGTCGTAGATTTACGGCATGTAAAAGAACCGTACGGGCATGAATAAAAATGTTGCGTAAGCCAAATTGCCTCCATTTCTCGCCCAAGTCTCCTGACTGCCTGCCAGATGGCTCTGGCTGTCACATCAGGATCGATAGAACAGTAAGCGCGGCCAGTTGGCCAGTCACCAACTGCCACAAATGGGCACGACTTAGTAACCTCGAAAAGAGGAGGCAAGAGGAGGCCCGGGCACATATAGGGCTGTTGAGCCATGGTTATTGTTATTATTATTATTATTGTCTTCCGGATTTTGTACATCGTCTGGATAAAATATTAAAATATATTATAAAAGTCACGACGTTTCGGAACCTGATTCGTCTTCCGTCTTCAGGTGATGGGAGGGGATACACCTACTAAGATGGGTCCTTTAGACTGAGCTAGGTCCAGTGATTGATATTAGCTTTATATATATATATATATATATATATCAAGACTTTGTTTTTGTCTATCAATGGATGTGAAGTGAATGTAATTTACGAACCCCCTGAGGATGGCCTTGTAAAGGCCGAAACATATGTAGGTGTTGAATAATAAAGAATATAAAGTCAAAATATAGTGTATTTAGTTGGTGTGAAATTTGTGAATTGTAAAAAAATTCACGGTGAAAATAATACAAAATTTAACAGTAAACTAATCGCCCCTGTGACCAGAAATGAAGCAACGCTCGCAACTTATTTCATGTCCTCCAGTTACCTCCACGTATTCCTTTACATGTACACCAAAAGACTGCAGTGTCACTAATAACATACCGACGTATTTAGATAGCGAAGCACTACAGCGGTGATCGCCATATATCAAGACAGTGGACAGTCAAGACAGTCAGTCGGCACGCCAGCAATTCCTTCTGCAGTACCATGGATTCTTTCCAGAACATACTGAGTCGTGTTTTATAGAAATAAAAACACAGCAGTGCTGTTTTATTCTTTTGTTTACGTCAGGAAAACTTGGTTATGCAGCTATTTTGTTTGCCTGCAGTAAATGTCACGGGCGCTCGATAACTATACAACACAATCGATAATCACAAAACGAGAAGTTGCCATAGAAGATCAGATACGAAGGTGAACTAGATAAATGCCGATCCAATGGCTGCGCGGTCTAAAGCGTCGGTCTACGGCCGCTCGCTTACTGGGATTGTGGGTTCGAATATCCGGCGGGGGCATGGATGTCTGTCTGTTGTGAGTGTTGTGTGATGTCAGGTAGAGGTCTCTGCGACGGGCTGATTCGATGACAATTGTTTTGCTTCAACGTTGTTACATTTTAGTGACCAAACATTCGATGACAATTGTTCTGCTTCAACGTTGTTAAATTTTAGTGACCAAACATTCGATGACAACTGCTTTGCTTCAAAGTTGTTAAACTTTACTGTTCAAACATTCGATCACAATTGCTTTGCTTCAAAGTTGTTAAACTTTAGTGACCAAACATCCGATGACAATTGCTTTGCTTCAAAGTTGTTAAACTTTAGTGACCAAACATTCGATGACAATTGCTTTGCTTCAAAGTTGTTAAATTTTAGTGACCAAACATTCGATGACAATTGCTTTGCTTCAAAGTTGTTTAAACTTTAGTGACCAAACATTCGATGACAATTGCTTTGCTTCAAAGTTGTTAAACTTTAGTGACCAAACATCCGATGACAATTGCTTTGCTTCAAAGTTGTTTAACTTTAGTGACCAAACATTCGATGACAATTGCTTTGCTTCAAAGTTGTTAAACTTTAGTGACCAAACATCGATGACAACTGCTTTGCTTCAACGTTGTTAAACTTTAGTGATCAAACATTCGATGACAATTGCTTTGCTTCAAAGTTTACAATTTTAGTGACCAAACATTCGTGACAATTGCTTTGCTTCAAAGTTGTTCAATTTTAGTGACCAAACATTCGATGACAATTGCTTTGCTTCAAAGTTGTTAAATTTTAGTGTGATCAAAAATTCGATGACAATTGCTTTGCTTCAAAGTTGTTAAACTGTAGTGACCAAACATCCGATGACAATTGCTTTGCTTCAAAGTTGTTAAACTTTAGTGACCAAACATTCGATGACAATTGCCTTGCTTCAAAGTTGTTAAATTTTAGTGACCAAACATTCGATGACAATTGCTTTGCTTCAAAGTTATTCAATTTTAGTGACCAAACATTCGATGACAATTGCTTTCCTTCAACGTTGTTAAATTTCAGTGACCAAACATTCGATGACAATTGCTTTGCTTCAAAGTTGTTAAACTTTAGTGACCAAACATTCGATGACAGTTGCCCGAACTAGGATTAACGTTGTTTCCACCATGACTGCAAATTCACACTTTTGCCTTGAACTCTGCTTGTGCGAGGTGCACACGTGACGTTTCGAAAACAGGCTATACTGACATCTTCATTACTAATTTCTACGTCTCCAATTACGTTTTTAAGTGTGACACCTAACGACGGCCTAAAGTGATAAGACTATATGGCGTCGGTGACAGATGAACGAATGACTATGTAGCAATCATGGAAGAATATTGACCAGGGAAAACAGAAGTACTCGGGGAAGAAACTTCCCCAGTTCCACTTTATCCCACCTAAATCCCACACGGACTGGCATCGCAGTCAACCCGCGCCTCCGCGGTGAGACGCCGGTCGGCGACTAACCGCGGCACAGCCTTCCAGTTACGCGTATCTCGGACGCTCTCCGTCGGCAGAACAAGACGTTGTGACAGTACCGCGACTGCACGGTCATGTATGTACACCTGTTACTTCTCATATGGCAGACGTTTCGGTAATAGGCTTTACTCCGAACTTCAGGTGACGGTTTATCAGAACACCGGAAAGTTACACAGACAGCTGAGTGAACACCGTCTGTTACGCGACTGTGTTAATTATTTAATTACGTATTTCAACATCTGTAGCACTTTGCTGGTTCCGTGTAATCCTGAATTTATAGATATATGCCTACTACGAGTATAAACGGAGAATACAGAAACGAAATGTCATTAAGTAATAATTCAATGCTTCAATTCTACAACAACAGTAATAATACTGCTAATTAAATTATTTTCAAGTAACATCGCAAATAAACTTAAGGAGTGACAATTTTAACGTTTCACAACTTACGATATCTAAAAAAAAAAACAATTACACGATTTTTAAAATAATCTTTAAAAAATTTAAGGAAATATGAGTATGTGCTTATTTTGTGTGATGTGCCTAAACTGGTTTAACATGTGACTTTAAAATAAAAGGCTTACGTGACGAGGATGAAATGTAGCAGTTGGCTAATGTGGGTGCTGTGAACAGTTGGTATGTTTCATTGCGCTGATAACAACGTAACGCTTTATATAACAACGTAACGCTCTATATAACAACGTAACGCTCTATATAACAACGTAACGCTCTATATAACAACGTAACGCTTTATACAACAACGTAACGCTTTATACAACAACGTAACGCTCTATATAACAACGTAACGCTCTATATAACAACGTAACGCTTTATACAACAGCGTAACGCTCTATATAACAACGTAACGCTTTATACAACAACGTAACGCTCTATATAACAACGTAACGCTTTATACAACAACGTAACGCTCTATATAACAACGTAACGCTTTATACAATAACGTAACGCTCTATATAACAACGTAACGCTTTATACAACAACGTAACGCTCTATATAACAACGTAACGCTCTATATAACAAACGTAACGCTTTATATAACAACGTAACGCTTTATAAACAACGTAACGCTTTATACAACAACGTAACGCTCTATATAACGTAACGCTTTATACAACAACGTAAAGCTCTATATAACAACGTAACGCTCTACATAACAACGTAACGCTTTATATAACAACGTAACGCTCTATATAACAACGTAACGCTCTATATAACAACGTAACGCTTTATATAACAACGTAACGCTCTATATAACAACGTAACGCTCTATATAACAACGTAACGCTCTATATAACAACGTAACGCTCTATATAACAACGTAACGCTCTATATAACAACGTAACGCTCTATATAACAACGTAACGCTCTATATAACAACGTAACGCTCTTATATAACAACGTAACGCTCTATATAACAACGTAACGCTCTATATAACAACGTAACGCTTTATATAACAACGTAACGCTCTATATAACAACGTAACGCTCTATATAACAACGTAACGCTTTATATAACAACGTAACGCTCTATATAACAGCGTAACGCTTTATATAACAACGTAACGCTCTATATAACAACGTAACGCTTTATATAACAACGTAACGCTCTATATAACAGCGTAACGCTTTATAACAACGGTCCAATGTGCAATTACACTCGGCCGTTCCACGACAGGTAAGTAGCTGTCATAACTGATTCAAGACTTTCTCATGTGAACTGTCAGCAACCCTGTTGCATGTCTCGCAATTGTCGGATCCACAGGCGGTGTTCTGAGGTCGACACACTACAAGTTTTAAAGAGTTCACAGCACGTGACAGTCGGGTTTGTTTCTAAAATGTCCGTACGTCAAAAAGGCCTCATATGTGTACTGACTGTGAGTCGCGTCTGTAATATTGAGGTTACGACATATCAATAAATAAGATAATCGATAATCTAAAAATTTAAACACCTCTAACAGAAACGTTTGGCCTAAAAAAGCGCAAGGCTGAAACATTTCGTTCGTACAATCCTAAGTTACTAATACAATAACAAAATTTGTTAGAAAAATACAGCTGGGAGTCACGCAATAAACAGGCTAAATTCAAATGATATATCTGATATTGAAAAATTCCGCTGCACTGATTTCATTGAAATGTTGACATGAATTAATATCGAATGACTGATACAGAAACTGCGATGAACTGTCATCTGAACTGTCATCACAAATAAATTAGCAACTAAATCATGAGCCACCGTTTGTCAAGCAATTAAAATTGCTGTTATTTAGCGACGCTAGTTCATATATAGAATTACCTGCACTAAAACATGTAAAGAGCCGATCGCAGTGGCCGCGCGGTCTAAGGCGTCGGTCTACGGCCGCTCGCTTACTGGGATTGCGGGTTCGAATCCTGCCTAGGGCATGAATGTCTGTCTGTTGTGAGTGTTGTGTGTTGTCAGGTACAGGTCTCTGTGACGGGCTGATCACTCGTCCAGAGGAGTCCTACCGAGTGTGGTGTGTCTGAGTATGATCGTGAAGCATTGATAATGAGGCGGCCTAGGCCCCCAAGGGGCTGTCGAGCCATTGGAAAGAAACTTATACATTACTTTGTCACAGCGAGACGCTAACTGCAAGACTCCGTGTCACTAAAATTGTTCAACTTCGAGATATCGCATGAACGTCGCCAGTCACAGACATTTTCAAAGACGGCAGTCTTACGCTCAGTCTGTAACAATTCATACTTCCCTTTACTTTACAAAGAAACTAAGAAGTTACAGGTCCGCCAACCTCACAACATTACAACACACTCACTACAAATTCTCAGTGTGTCCACAAATGATCTTCACAATTCTTCTAACAACGACAGAGGTCCAATTGCTAAACACAGCAACGCGTGAGATATAATCAACGTGACGGTTCATACGCAATGCGTAGAAAATCAGATCTTCGTTTTCCTGGTATGTTACGCAGCACAGAATATTAGTTACCGTCGTTTCGGGACAACCTATCGGTAGTATCTTCTAGGGTCAAGAAGCCCTCTGAACATGCGACCGACAGGCTGTGTCGAAACGGTCCTTAAATTTATTCGAATGTGACGCTTGTTAACACGCTGTTTACACGTGACAGACTACTTTGTTTTCCTCACGACCCGTCAGTCCTCTGTCTCTTTCACTTTGTTTCTTCCTTCTTCAGTTACGCAAAATAATCAGTAAATAATTACCGACAAAAATATTTTAAATTTAATAAACTTTCTTTTAATGAGAAGTCTAATAAGTCATTATGGCGAAGCACTTTATTATAATTCACGAAAAAAAATACTGAACATTTCGAAATCTACAGATAATTCCCAAATCTGAGAATGTTTCACTAAATACACACAGACAAATGTCACTCTATTGTTTGCAGTTGTTTGTCCTTCGACCACACTCGAAGTCACGTTCAGTAACATGCATCAAGTCAAATAAGGCAACTAAAAACGTACGCATTCATGGATCAAAAATAAATTTATCATTAACCTCTCCTACATGTTTCGGCCTTCTCGGCCATCTTCTTGGATGTCACTTAATACCACAAGAGCTGTTTATCACAAATTTTAATAACATGCGAGATGCAAATAAATGGCTAATTCGAAGGCCGCGGCTTGCATTCAAGTGATCACTGCTTAAGAAACCACATAAACAGTTAACATTAGCGACAACAAGTCGCACAGGCTAAATACACAGACTATGAAGTAGTGAAATAGATAAACTGTGCAGCAAACATGTAACTGGCGAAATAATACTTGTAGCGTCTGTTCGCCGTCAGTACAGGCAAAGCTTAACTTGCTCTTGAAATATATCAAAATACAACTAACGCAATATATGAGTAACTACTAACCCATTAATAACGAAACACAATCTATTCTATATTAAGATCCAGCTCGTACCGCGCAGTAAACACAATCCGTCTCAGTTATACAAACCAGTCAGTTAATGCTGTACAGTGAAATAATCGCTGTTTGTTCTGAGATCCACACAAAACACATAAATACAGTCCGTACCGCGCAGTAAACACACTCTGTCTCAGTTATACAAACCAGTCAGTTAATGTTGTACAGTGAAATAATCGCTGTTTGTTCTGAGATCCACACAAAACACATAAATACAGTCCGTACCGCGCAGTAAACACACTCCGTCTCAGTTACACAAACCAGTCAGTTAATGCTGTACAGTGAAATAATCGCTGTTTGTTCTGAGATCCACACAAAACACATAAATACAGTCCGTACCGCGCAGTAAACACACTCCGTCTCAGTTATACAAACCAGTCAGTTAATGCTGTACAGTGAAATAATCGCTGTTTGTTCTGAGATCCACACAAAACACATAAATACAGTCCGTACCGCGCAGTAAACACACTCCGTCTCAGTTATACAAACCAGTCAGTTAATGTTGTACAGTGAAATAATCGCTGTTTGTTCTGAGATCCACACAAAACACATAAATACAGTCCGTACCGCGCAGTAAACACACTCCGTCTCAGTTATACAAATCAGTCAGTTAATGTTGTACAGTGAAATAATCGCTGTTTGTTCTGAGATCCACACAAAACACATAAATACAGTCCGTACCGCGCAGTAAACACACTCCGTCTCAGTTATACAAACCATCAGTTAATGCTTGTACAGTGAAATAATAGCTGTTTGTTCTGAGATCCACACAAAACACATAAATACAGTCCGTACCGCGCAGTAAACACACTCCGTCTCAGTTAACAAACCAGTCAGTTAATGTTGTACAGTGAAATAATCGCTGTTTGTTCTGAGATCCACACAAAACACATAAATACACTGTGTGGGCAGAACGTAGAATTGTTGAATGTTAAACGTGGCGGTACATATAGTAACCACTGGGCTTTGAACGGTTAACACGGCATGTGTGCTGCTCGCATAGCCTTCTGCTGTAACTTCGAAACAATGCCACAAACATATCTAATACCGGAGACACACACTGACTTGAGCATCTGTTGACTCGAACATATACAGCACAGAACGATTCAGGAAAGCGACTCAAAGTCCGACACAAACTTGTACCGTTTACTGCTCTTCAGCTCCATGGAGCAGGTTAAGAGTTCCATTGGCAGTCAAGAATTTCCCGGCATACTATGGAATTCAAAGGTTCGTTACCGTGTTCACAACAGCCAGCCACTTGTCACTACCCTGAGCCAGTTTAATCTAGCCCAAGCCCTTCCACTCTATTTCTTTGAGATCCAACGTAATATTATTCTCCCATCTACGCCCAGGTCTTCGAAGTGGTCTTCTTTCTTCAGTTTTTGCCACCAAAACCCTGTATTTCTCTTCTCCCACGTACATGCCACGTGTTCTGCCTATCTCTTTCTCCCTGATAATGTTATATCAAACTGAATAATAAACTGGCGATGACACAAATTACTGATGACATTTCTCCATTTACAAACTGACGATGATACAAAATATGACATTATCTCTCTATTAGAATGGAAATTACGATGACAACAAAAATACTGATGACATTTCTCCATTTACAAATGACGATGATACAAATATGACATTATCTCTCTATTAAGAAACTGACGATGATATAAAATACTGATGACATATCTCCATTTACAAACTGACGATGATACAAAATATGACATTATCTCTCTATTAAGAAACTGACGATAACACAAAATACTGATGACATTTCTCCATTTACAAACTGACGATGATACAAATGACATTATTCTCTCATTAAATAAGAAAACTGACGATGACACAGATAGTCCCTTAGTCTATAGATACAGAACGTATACCTGGCTATAAGAGTTGAAACCCTACCTTTTTAGCAGGCGGTGGTGGCGCCTCTGAATGTTTTGACGATGGATGCGGCGGGGACGTCGTCGACTTCCTGGTGATGACGCGGGTAGGCGTCAGCTCCAGCAGATGCTGGTTGGAGTGGCTCTGTCACTCGTTCCTGCCCGCCATCCTGCACAATAGGCTAACGTTACAAGCTGCATCGCTGTAGATTGCACACGATCTAAACAGCAAGTTACAGAGAGCCACTAAACGTGCACTAGCGCCACATTGCAGTCAAGTTTATAAAAAATCTTCCGGGCATTTTTGTAATTCTGAATGAAACACGGATTCGATTTTGGGTCTTCGTGACATTAGGTTTTACTCGACCAAAAGAATTCGATTTTCGGTCTTCGCGACATTAGGTTTTACTCGACCAAATCTCATTAAATAAAACAGTTAAAAATTATCAAACTTAATAAAAATCGATTTTGACGATTAAATATCCTGCACGTCCGTAAGTTTCCAGATGTGTATAATTTCGAAAACAGAAGGTACACGGATACAAACAGAAGTGCACAGGGATACAAACAGAATGCACAGGGATACAAACAGAATGCACAGGGATACAAACAGAATGCACAGGGATACAAACAGAAGGACACAGGATACAAACAGAAGACACAGGGATACAAACAGAAGGCAAATGGATACGAAACAGAAGGCACATGGATACAAACAGAAGGCACAGGGATACAAAACAAGACACAGGGATACAAACAGAAGGCACAGGGATACAACCAGAATGCACAGGGATACAAACAGAATGCACAGGGATACAAACAGAAGGTACACGGATACAAACAGAATGCACATGGATACAAACAGAAAACACAGATAAAACAGAATGCACAGGGATACAAACAGAAGGCACAGGATACAAACAGAATGCACAGGGATACAAACAGAATGCACATGGATACAAACAGAAGGCACAGGGATACAAACAGAAAACACAGGAATATAAACAGAATGCACAGGATACAAACACAAGACACAGGGGTACAAACAGAAGGCACAAGGATACAAACACAAGGCACAGAGATACAAACAGAATGCACAGGGATACAAACAGAAGGCACAGGGATACAAACAGAAAACACAGGTATATAAACAGAAGGCACAGGGATACAAACAGAAAACACAGGAATATAAACAGAATGCACAGGGATACAAACACAAGACACAGGGATACAAACAGAAGGCACAGAGATACAAACAGAATGCACAGGGATACAAACAGAATGCACAGGGATACAAACAGAAGGCACAGGGATACAAACAGAATGCACAGGGATACAAACAGAAGGCACAGGGATACAAACAGAAGGCACAGGGATACAAACAGAAAACACAGGAATATAAACAGAAGGCACAGGGATACAAACAGAAAACACAGGAATACAAACAGAATGCACAGGGATACAAACAGAAGGCACAGGGATACAAACAGAAGGCACAGGAATACAAACAGAATGCACAGGGATAGAAACACAAGACACAGGGATACAAACAGAAGGCACAGGGATACAAACAGAATGCACAGGGATACAAACAGAAGGTACACGGATACAAACAGAAGGCACACGGATACAAACAGAATGCACAGGGATACAAACAGAAAACACAGGAATATAAACAGCATGCACAGGGATACAAACACAAGACACAGGGATACAAACAGAAGGCACAGGGATACAAACAGAAGGCACAGGAATACAAACAGAATGCACAGGGATAGAAACAAAAGGCAAACGGATAAAACACAAGGCACAGGGATTACAAACACAAGGCACAGGGATACAAGCACAAGGTACAGGGATACAAACACAAGTCACAGGGATACAAACACAAGGCACAGGGATACAAACACAAGGCACAGGATACAAACACAAGGCACAGGGATACAATCACAAGGCATAGAGATACAAACACAAGGCACAGGGATACAAACAGAAGGCACAGAGATACAAACAGAAGGCACAGGAATACAAACAGAAGGCACAGAGATACAAACAGAAGGCACAGAGATACAAACACAAGGCACAGAGATACAAACACAAGGCACAGGGATACAAACAGAAGTCACAGGGATACAAACAGAAGGCACTGGGATACAAACAGAAGGCACTGGGATACAAACAGAAGGCACTGGGATACAAACAGAAGGCACTGGGATACAAACACAAGGCACAGAGATACAAACAGAAGGCACAGGGATACAAACAGAAGGCACAGGGATACAAACAGAAGGCACAGAGTTACAAACACAAGGCACAGAGATACAAACACAAGGCACAGGGATACAAACAGAAGTCACAGGGATACAAACAGAAGGCACAGAGATACAAACAGAAGTTACAGAGATGCAAACAGAAGGCACAGAGATACAAACACAAGGCACAGAGATACAAACAGAAGTCACAGAGATACAAACAGAAGGCACAGAGATACAAACACAAGGCACAGAGATACAAACAGAAGTCACAGAGATACAAACAGAAGGCACAGAGATACAAACACAAGGCACAGAGATACAAACACAAGGCACAGGGATACAAACAGAAGTCACAGGGATACAAACAGAAGGCACTGGGATACAAACAGAAGGCACTGGGATACAAACAGAAGGCACTGGGATACAAAAACAAGGCACAGGGATACAAACACAAGGCACAGGGATACAAACACAAGGCACAGAGATACAAACAGAAGGCACAGGGATACAAACAGAAGGCACAGGGATACAAACACAAGGCACAGAGATACAAACACAAGCACAGGGATACAAACACAAGGCACAGGGATACAAACACAAGGCACAGAGATACAAACACAAGCACAGGGATACAAACACAAGGCACAGAGATACAAACACAAGGCACAGAGATACAAACAGAAGGCACAGGGATACAAACAGAAGGCACAGGGATACAAACTTACACCGCTATCCTTGCACGTCAGGGCACACTAACGGACGCACATTCACACATGCACACACTATCAGACCTTGATCTATTCCGAAGTGCAACTACGTCACACTCTCCACGATGACACCTGTAAGCTGTCATTCATCCACTTTCAGATCATTCAGTGACTCCCCCGGTGAAATGTCTGAGTTACATTTAGAAAACAAACGTCTGTAACAGCTCCAACGTGTTCAAAATGCTGGGTAAAAATTCGAACTTGTCTGTAACCCTTTGGACTCGAACACAAACCACGTATCTACATAACAGTTCATGCTACTGTCACTACCTACTGCGTACATTCAGGAATCTAATGCCGCCTGTGGTGTACACTTCGTTACTGTAACTTTGCTGCGCCGGAAAACGGAAGATTATGTTTTCATGTATGCCAGACATCATAGTATTCTCTTTTGACAGACAATGTACGAATAATGTATGCAGCATGTATATGAATTCCGTTTACCTCAATAGAGATGTTGCTTCCAATGTCAGACCTCTCTTGTGCGCCAAAATTATTATTTTATTGGAGCCCTAAACCGCATGTATAACTACAATTCAGTGAGGACTGTACAGACATGTTTAAGAGTAATGCAGCATATGGTGGCTATGTAGGCAACAATGTTCTACAGATGGAGAAAAGGCTAGTATAAAGACAGTTACAACTAAATATGCGCAAACAACACCAAGCAAGTTGTGACAAGACACATAATGTAATGTGCACTTGCTAGAACAACATGCATAGTCCGATTTGGCGGAAATGGAGTTACGACACCTGCATGTACTGCTGTGAACACTGTGAGTTGCGGAAAATCTGCCGAGGAAAAGCCGTACGTCTCTTGTAGACAAAAAAGATAATGCATTTACAATTACCGTGTACAGTTTGATTACATTTACGATGTACCGTAAAGCGGTACTATAATTCGCATGTAAAAAACACCTTGGTAAAATCTGCGGACTGTATCACAGAGTACAGCGTTTGTATTCGTCTTAACTCTCACCGCGTTACCAAAGTGGCGTGACAGAAAATGGATGAGTTCAACTTAACAACACTGCAATTTGGAAATGATGCAGCTGAATCGAACAACTTATCAGAAGTACAATAAATTCACTTTAAACACAAACTGCCTTAAGAAATTGAAAAAGATTGTACAAAACCTTAACAATCAAAGGACGAAGTTCATTTCGTGTAATTGCCGCTGCTGTTCAGCTGTCGGCACTTTGGCCGCAGGATGTGTTGATGGCTTTTGTTTGATTCTCAGAATAAAAAGCAATCATTTCTGTGCACTCATTAGTCTTCCACGTCAGCAGCCGACAGCGGTGTCTTTATGGCAGAAAGGAACTGACTTTTATGTAACGTGTTATTGACGCGAGCTTCGCCTTTTAAGAAATTAGCAGTACAGCGGCTATCGACATGGACAGACAGTACTATCAGCTGCAGACATGGACAGACAGTACTATCAGCTGCAGACATGGACAGACAGTACTATCAGCTGTAGACATGGGCAGACAGTACTATCAGCTGCAGACATGGGCAGACAGTAATATCAGCTGCAGACATGGGCAGACAGTACTATCAGCTGCAGACATGGACAGACAGTGCTATCAGCTGCAGACATGGGCAGACAGTGCTATCAGCTGCAGACATGGACAGACAGTACTATCAGCTGCAGACATGGGCAGACAGTACTATCAGCTGCAGACATGGGCAGACAGTACTATCAGCTGCAGACATGGGCAGACAGTACTATCAGCTGCACACATGGGCAGACAGTACTATCAGCTGCAGACATGGGCAGACAGTACTATCAGCTGCAGACATGTGCAGACAGTACTATCAGCTGCAGACATGTGCAGACAGTACTATCAGCTGCAGACATGTGCAGACAGTACTATCAGCTGCAGACATGGGCAGACAGTACTATCAGCTGCAGACATGGGCAGACAGTACTATCAGCTGCAGACATGGGCAGACAGTACTATCAGCTGCAGACATGGGCAGACAGTACTATCAGCTGCAGACATGGGCAGACAGTACTATCAGCTGCAGACATGGGCAGACAGTACTATCAGCTGCAGACATGGGCAGACAGTACTATCAGCTGCAGACATGGGCAGACATTACTATCAGCTGCAGACATGGGCAGACAGTACTATCAGCTGCAGATATGGACAGACAGTACTATCAGCTGCAGACATGGGCAGACAGTACTATCAGCTGCAGACATGGGCAGACAGTACTATCAGCTGCAGACATGGGCAGACAGTACTATCAGCTGCAGACATGGGCAGACAGTACTATCAGCTGCAGATATGGACAGACAGTACTATCAGCTGCAGACATGGGCAGACAGTACTATCAGCTGCAGACATGGGCAGACAGTACTATCAGCTGCAGACACGGACAGACAGTACCACCAGCTACAGACACGGACAGACAGTACTATCAGTTACAGACACGGACAGACAGTACCACCAGCTACAGACACGAACAGACAGTACTATCAGCTGCAGACACGAACAGACAGTACTATCAGCTGCAGACATGGACAGTGCCATGAATTTCGGTGAATGACAGCGAATTCCCGCGTCTCACACTTCGAGATGAACAATGAAGAGGCTTTGCTAATCGCACACGGGTCGATTCTCTAGATTCTCTTTAAACAACAGTACTTTGTATCTCATGTGAACACGGGGTGAAGGTGCTCGAGAATAGGGTGCTGAGGAACATGTTGGTGTCGAAGAGGAAGGTGGTAACGGGAGACTGGAGAAAACTGCATAATGAGGAGCTTCATAATTTTTACTCCTCATCAAATATTATTACGGTGATCAAACTGAAGAGGATGAGATTGGCAAGGCATGTGGCACGTAGGGGAAGAACAGAGGTTTTGGTAGGCAACCTGTAACACGGGTCCAGTCGGAAGACCTGACGTCGATGAGGAGATAACACTAAGATGCGTCTTAAAGAAATGGCATGTTGTGTACTGAATTTATCTGGCTCAGGATCGAGAGAAGTGTCTGGCTGGTGCAAAAGTCAGACTTTGTGAACACGGTAACCATCCTTCGGGTTCCATAAATTGCGGGGAATTTCTTAACTACCGTAGAAAATAACAGCTTTTCAAATTGGACTCTGCTCCGTGAAGTTACTAATTAGGCCTACCTAGTTAGGTAAAAGCAAAGCAATCCCATTACAGGCCTGGACAGGCCCTTAGGGTTCCAGGAGGTCGAGGCTCCCAGATTTATAGACAATCGGCACATGAATGTGGTAAGGTTGTCAGCCCTACGCATCGGCCGCCTTTACTCCCAGAAAATATTCCTGGTACACATTTCTGTTAGAGGCTGAGTCGACCCCAGGGCCATAGTGCGACCGAAAGTATTATGTCAATGAAAATATTCCAATGACGCCATCGGGAATCGAACCCGCGACCTTCCGGCTTGTAGCGCAGTGCCTCAATCAAACCTAGTTAGGTAGTTGAGCTATATTACATGGACAGACTACTGACAACGTGCCAATGACAATTCGGACAGAGGGTGTCACGTCGCCAGCTGTGCTACACTGTATACAGGACGAACTGGAAAGGACATGTTGCAGTGAAGCCTATAATGCAGGGTTCTATATTCGTGTTTTATCCTTGGTACAGTCATGCTTAGAATTTTAGTTTTTAAATCCAAGAACGGATAAGGCCCAACCATAATGTAATGTCTGTTACATGTTGGATCAGACTGCATCTCATGAGGCAACAAGCAGTAAACCACAAATCACACTCAGACCCGCAAAAGTTAACCTCTAATCCCTAAAAATATAAAAATCTTACGTCTTCACATATTTTCATCATCCAACGGTAACTAAACATAAGTTGTACTGAGGATTCAGGTGTTCTCGGATGTGACGCTGTGTCGCTGGATGACTCGTTCTCCGACGTTTCGATACGTTACGTCGCGTTTATCTTCAGTCACCCAACGACACAGCGTCATATCCCACAAGACCCGAATCCTCCGAAACTCAAATCTCTCACCACTTTCACTGTTTATAAGTATTTCATATGTCTGTTTACACAGACTTAGGCGCTTGCTTGAGACACGGTAATTAACTAACTGAAGCGTTCGTTCTAAGAGTAAAGTTTTAAAGTACACAGTATTATATTGCCAGCAGTGTTGTCATTGCATCGCCCGCCACATGTGCTTCAAAGGGGTAAAATGTGAAGCTCTAAAGAGCACTGCAAAATTTACTGTGCACTGCATCAAGTGAAGAGTACAGTTCAAGTGACCTTACTTCGCAAGCAGCAAGCAGGCAATCCATTATTCACTTATTGACAGGTGTCCGGCCCTCAAGTGCTGCTCTCTAGTACGCACATGACAAATGACTGTCGGCCTACAACATAGCGGCGGACTATGTAACTTATTCTTTTCGCAAACCTTCTCAAACTTTTGCTCATAACTTTGAATGTGACAGGAGTTGATGAGAAGAGGTTAAGAATATGGGAAATAACCACCTTGAGCTCTAATACGATAACTACTGTCAACATTTTTTAAGGCCGTTTAGAGAAAACCCTCTTAAATGGGGATCAGCTTTATGGTAAAACATCAAAGCCGCCTCTGTGTACATGAGGGTATATGGGGGAGTTGTCTTACAGCTCCACACAATCTTAAACTCGGCACTAGATGGTGGCCAGTGGTCAGCTCCACGATTCGGCCGCTTCAACCCTGAGAAAACACTCCAAGAGCTTATCATGTCGACTGGGTTCAGACCAAAACCAATATCGACGCGCTGCGGTAGATACGATCTTTACCCTCTGCCGGCAATCGAACCACGATCTCTCTGTCGTCCAGCCCACAGCCTAGTCACTATACCGACTGAGCTAGCCTTGCTCCAGATTGAGACTCAAATAAACAGAATCTCTTAGCTATGATTTATGAAGTCCATTCGATGAGTATTTTTGCATTTCTCAAGCTGGTAATTCTTTCACTGCAATGTGACAGCAATTTGCGCATGTCTAAATAACTAACTCCACAAAGCACAGTCCTTCTTCTGAAGCTAACAGTTCTTCGGCTAGACAAGTAATTCTCGCCACTTTAAGAAACCCGTAATTACCTGCAATGTTCATAAAGGCCCTTCACTCGTCTCTATTCTCAGTCACATGAACATAGTCTAGTCTATCATACGCTATATCTTTAACATCCATATTATTATTATCATCTCATCCAGGCCTAGTGTTCCGTGTGACCTCCACCCTTCAAGTTTTCCACCAAAGCCCTGTTACGTAGGCTATTTCCCCTCTCTCACATAGTGCCAAATGCCCCACCGAATGCATTCCCCTTAATCTGAAAACCCGTATGTTTCGTGAGGAGTAAAGTCATGAACCTCCTCATTATGCAATTCTCTCCGGTCTCCTGACACCATCTCCCTCTTGGGCTCAAATATCTTCCTCAGCACCCTCTTCTTGAAGACCCTTAACCTACCTTCTTCCCCTAATGTCAAAGACCAAGTCTGACACCCATCCATAACAAGATGCAAAATTACAGTTCATTTGTAAGTAAAGCAACCCCATTACAGGCCTGGACAGGCCCTTAAGGTTCCAGGACGTTGAGGCTCACAAACTTCTAGACAATCGACACATGAAGGTGGTAAGGTTGTCAGTCCTACGTACCGGCCGCCTTTACCCCCCAGGAAATATTCCTGGTACTCATTTCTGTTAGAGGCTGAGTCAGCCCCAGGGCCATAGTGCGACCGAAAGGATTATGTCAATGAAAAATTCCAATGACACCATCGGGAATTGAACCCGCGACCTTCCGGCTTGTAGCGCAGTGCCTCAACCAACTGCGCCACCGCGTGCCCCCACATTTGTAAGTATCACTTTGAAATTCTATAAGAAAGAACCAGAGATACTGGACATTCCACAAAGTTCATTTTATGTGGAATGTAATTAATGAAGTACATCATTAAACATGCTGAAGTGACGTAAGTGATTTTACGTTCAAAATACGCAGTCAGCTGCGCGAACAGTTGACAGGCGACAGAAGATTTCTGTCGTGGGTGAAACAAGTGATGAATTAAATAGTCGTAAGTGAAATCCACACAGATGCAGTTGAGGTATGCAGGTACGTATTACAAGTGTCTGCTGCAGTGAGTCACTTTAGTTGATGACGTAACAACCGTACAGTGTGACATCACTGCCGTAAGTCGCGATGTGCCCACAAGCAGTTGTTTGCCCATAATGCCACACAGATACGCTTCAAGCAATACAGTTTGCTACTCCCTTAAAGCCTAGTGTTAACTGCAGTACTGCCAACTTTAACAACAAAAACTCTGCATTTGGCCCACACTGTTTAGTACTGCTTTCCGGTGGATTCATAAAATAAAGAGCAATTATTGAGCCCAAAGGATCTTTATAATGGAAGCAAAACGTGTTCCCTGTGCAGTACGAACTGAATCGTTATATACAACGCAGACTGGTTTTAGTCTTCGTAAGTCTTAAACGGAAATGTAATTTTGTCAGTCTTCTGATTATGTGAAAGGGTTCGTCCATATCACGGTTGAAGTTTCACAAATACAATTACACATGTAGAAAGCTACTGACAGTTAAGAAGGCACAGACTGTCTGTCACCTTGAAGACGACCACATGTGACACATTTTTTTCCAATGGCTCGACAGCCCCTAAGGGGCCTAGGCCGCCTCATTTTTCGAGGCTTCACGATCACACACTTTTTAGACACACCACACTCGGTAGGACTCCTCTGGACGAGTGAGACCCCTGCAGAGGAAGATCAGCCCCTGCAGGAGGACGAACATGAGATCCCTACAGGAGGATGAACATCAGGCCCCTGCAGGACGAATATGAGGCCCCTGCAGGAGGAAGAACAGGCCCTGCAGGACGAACATGAGATCCTACAGGAGGATGAACATCAGGCCCCTGCAGGGACGAACATGAGATCCCACAGGAGGATGAACATCAGGCCCCTGCAGGAGGACGAACATGAGATCCCTACAGGAGGATGAACATCAGGCTCCTGCAGGACGAATATGAGGCCCCTGCAGGAGGAAGAACATGAGAGCCTCGCAACTGAACACACGTTAAGTCACAGATATGTGGAGCCCTTTACACATCATCACTGAGGGCAGGCGTGAGGAACGAGTTGGACCACAAACAAGACTTCGCCCAGTTAGCTGGCGTGAAGGTGACGTCATTCCTCAGAGGAGGGATGAAACTTTCACGTGCTAAGGAGCAGCAGCAGAAGTTTTATAGTGCCAGTAGAAAGGGAAGTAACATGACATGCATATTTAGCTGGTTATGGCTTACTGACACTGACGTATGGCAGTTGTTCTGCTATCATATCGGCAGGAAACAGAGATAGTGCCACAAGGCAACAAAAAACTAATCTGCAGACACATCAGGTCATAAAATTAATTCGCGGTACAAAGTAGAATTGGGCACTTTTAGATACGATGAAAACCCACGAATTTTTACGAAGAGCTGCAAAATAATCCAACAGACAAGAGGCTACTCGCTCATAGAAAACAGAGAACAAAGGCATTAATATTTGTTATTAGTTTACTGAAGGAAAATGTTATTCGGGCTATAAAATCAAGGATAAGGGCACGGGTGGGGAATGTGGCACGTCGGGGGGGGGGAGGAAAAGAATAGGTTCAGGATTTTGATGGAGAAACCTGAAAAATTGAGACCCCATGGAAGAACTAGGAGTAGATGAAAAGATTGCTATTGAAAAGGACGAGACAGTGTGAACTCTATTAACCGTGATTCGCGACACGGACAAGCGGCAGGCTGTTGTGAACGCTGTAATGAACTTTCGGCTTCAATAAAATGCGGGGAATTTCTTAAGTAGCTGAGGTACTGCTAGCTTATGACCAGCGCCTCTGCTCCATGGAGTCAATTACACACGGGAAGTCTGGCTGTAATATTACCCGTGTGCAAACACCTAAGTCCGTGGCAAGCCTACACGAACACAGCCGTCGCTTTTGGACCCATTCAGCCCCTCTCACATTCTCACGATCTGTCGTCCTCCAATGTCCCAGACGCTTATCTGTGTTTTCCCCTTCCTTGATTAAACAACCTTAACAGTAGGAAGGAACAAACGTTATAACGACATCAACATTGTGTTGATGTGTGTCAGTGACTGGTGCCAGTCACTGACTAACTTCCCTGCTATTCTGGACAGTCTTGCAAAGCATCACAATTAATTATTAAATAATGTAAAGTAACAGCCTATGTGGGAATTGTGGTGGACAAAGTGGCACTGGGACAGGTTTTTCTCCCCCAGTACTTCGGTTTTCCCCTGTCAATTTCATTCCACCGGTGCTACATTACTTGTAAAAATGAAAAAAAATTGATCATCTTCATCACAGTGTTGCACAATAAGCCTCAAGGCTGCGGTGCGTCCGTAGCATCTGCTGCGGGGCCCTTCACAACAACAAAAAATCAACAGCCTATATATTACTTCTAAATTACGTTAACCGAACTCAACCGTTTGTTTCGTATTTTATGCAAATTTTATGCACAAAAGTGTACAATTTAAGACAGTGAACACGTGGCTCTTACTTCGAATGCTGTATTAACTGAATGTTATTTAACAAATTGCCGATCCCAGTTGTAGCGCGGTCTAAGGCGTGGGTCTTCAGCCGCTCGCTTGCTGGGATTGTGGGTTCGAATCCCGCCGGGGGCATTTATGTCTGTCTGTTGTGAGTGTTGTGTGTTGTCAGGTAGAGGTATCTGCGACGGGCTGATCACTGGTCCAGAGGAGTCCTACCGAGTGTGGTGTGTCTGAGGGTGATCGTGAAGCCTCTAAAAATGAGGAGGCCTAGGACCTCTAGGGGGCTGTCGAGCCATGAAAAAAACTTAACCAATTTCTGTCAATTAACGGTGATATAATTAACTCTTAAGTCACAGTTTCTGCAGTCTCACTCTACACAAACTTCCTGCACTCCGCCACATCGTACAATTCACTTTACAACAGCGTATTAACTCTATATTAGACTCACACTCAGTCTCTCACTCTTTACAAATCCAACAACCGCGGCTTTTCCAAACATTTCCTCGCACTTCTTGGTCCTCCGTTAGCCGATGTTCCACTCCTCAAATTCCCTCCCCTCTCTTCACTATATTATTTACCGACCTTAATTTCGCAATTTTCCATGCACTTCCAGTCAGAAATTCTGAATTTGTCTTTCAGACAACACCTAACAAACACAAGACAAACCACAAGACTGACGTTCTAACAGCGGTGTTGCCGAAACTGCAGGGGAGCGGACTGTCTCCGTCTTTAGGGTCAATTAGTCCACTCTTCTTGGACTGCTTTACCCTAACACAAACCGATTTATCCATCAAGCGACAGAGCGTAACGTGCCAGACCACTTGAATATTAGAACACCCTGTATAAATGACATCCCGCCGTGACATATAAACCGTCAGCCACAATTAAATGTGTATCAGTTTTATTTTTAGCTACATGTTTCGGCTTTAGGGAAATGCCATCATCAGGCATCTAAAAATATACAAATATATACATAATATATGTATAATATATATAAATATATATAAAAATATATAAATCACCCATTAAAATTATAATTTTTCAGACAGCTCAGAGCTGAGCTTTACAAAATTGGAGTTGCATAAACGGAAACTAGTTAAAAGTCGAGATTGTAGACTGAGATATTAAGATATAACAAACGTGTGTTATATCAAACATTACTTGCAGCACTTCACGAGTGCAAGGCAAGTTCTTGAATATTAGAATAAGCTTTAGAGGGTACAATGAGCGTAAATTGTCTTTCTTAATTTTGATTGACGCTGGAGGGATACACTACGGTACACTATATATTTTTACACCGTACACTATACAGTTTTACACCGTACACTATACAGTTTTACATCGTACACTATACAGTTTTACACCGTACACTATACAGTTTTACACCGTATACTATACAGTTTTACGCCGTACACTATATAGTTTTACACCGTAACTAAACAGTTTTACACCGTACACTATATAGTTTTACACCGTACACTACAGTTTTACACCGTACACTATACAGTTTTACACCGTACACTATACAGTTTTACACCGTACACTATACAGTTTTACGCCGTACACTATACAGTTTTACGCCGTACACTATACAGTTTTACGCCGTACACTATACAGTTTTACGCCGTACACTATAGTTTTACGCCGTACACTATAGTTTTACACCGTACACTATACAGTTTTACAACCGTACACTATACAGTTTTACGCCGTACACTATATATTTTTACGCCGTACACTATAGTTTTACGCCGTACACTATATAGTTTTACGCCGTACGCTATATAGTTTTACGCCGTACAATATACAGTTTTACACCGTACACTATATAGTTTTACACCGTACACTATAGTTTTACACCGTACACTATACAGTTTTACGCCGTACACTATATAGTTTTACACCGAACACTATATAGTTTTACGCCGTACACTATATAGTTTTACGCCGTACAATTATAGTTTTACACCGTACACTAACAGTTTTACACCGTACACTATATAGTTTTACACCGTACACTACAGTTTTACGCCGTACACTATATAGTTTTACACCGAACACTATATAGTTTTACGCCGTACAATTTAGTTTTACACCGTAACTAAACAGTTTTACACCGTACACTATATAGTTTTTACACCGTACACTATACAGTTTTACGCCGTACACTATAAGTTTTACGCCGTACACTATATAGTTTTACACCGTACACTATACAGTTTTACGCCGTACACTATACTAGTTTTACGCCGTACACTATACAGTTTTACGCCGTACACTATACAGTTTTACGCCGTACACTATAGTTTTACGCCGTACACTATACAGTTTTTACCCGTACACTATACAGTTTTACACCGTACACTATACAGTTTTACGCCGTACACTATATATTTTACGCCGTACACTATAAGTTTTACGCCGTACACTATATAGTTTTACGCCGTACACTATATAGTTTTACGCCGTACATATACAGTTTTACCCGTACACTATAAGTTTTACACCGTACACTATAGTTTTACCCGTACACTATACAGTTTTACGCCGTACACTATATAGTTTTACACCGAACACTATATAGTTTTACGCCGTACACTATATAGTTTTACGCCGTACAATTATAGTTTTACACCGTACACTAAACAGTTCTACACCGTACACTATATAGTTTTACACCGTACACTACAGTTTTACGCCGTACACTATATAGTTTTACACCGAACACTATATAGTTTTACGCCGTACACTATAGTTTTACGCCGTACAATTTAGTTTTACACCGTAACTAAACAGTTTTACACCGTACACTATATAGTTTTACACCGTACACTACAGTTTTACGCCGTACACTATATAGTTTTACACCGTACACTAAACAGTTTTACACCGTACACTATATAGTTTTACACCGTACACTATATAGTTTTACACCGTACACTATATAGTTTTACACCGTACACTATAGAGTTTTACACCGTACACTATATAGTTTTACACAGTAGTTCTTCGTTCTTTGTCCCTCGTCCAGTCAAAAGTAAAGCAGTAGTCAGACATACCTTCGTAATGCACGTAAACATATCGATCAGACCTTCGTAGTTGCAGCAAGTGCTTCCTTGACAGTAAGTGAAACGTGTGTGTGCACTGTCACTGTCTATGTGGCAACACGTGCTTTATTCACATTACACAGTACAATAAGTTTGATTGCCATAAATATTACTTCATGTAACGCAGTAGCTCAGTCGATACAGTGATCATGCTACTAGCTGCACAACCTAGGAATCACGTTGTGTTCACCTGCATCTTGACGTTAATTTTCAGTTTTTCAACCAACAAATACACTTTTTATTTTCGTATTTCTGTTCAATTTACCCTACACATGTTTCGGCCGTGACCCTGCCATCATCACGGTACATCAATAAGTTCACTTCACTGTTCACTGTCCATTTGGTATTATCACAACCGTTACACTATTTAAGGCTACTATTTACATTGACAGTCAGCGGTATACAAAGTTTGTTGCAATGTCTCGCTGTATGCAGTGTTGACCGTGCGTTAGAAGTGTAACGTGTAGCACTGTATATTGTGAGTATAGAGCGCTGTGTTGATGGGAGTTGTTGGAATTGTTACAATTGTTAATAAAATTTGTTAAAATTGTTAAAATTGCTGGCAGTTGGTTTTGTACAGATGTTGACGTCAGTATCCTGCTGTTGTTGTTACTATACTGCTATGCACAGAGACATGTCAAGAAACTACTTCAACAAACTTTGTATACCGCTGATTGTCAATGTAAATAGTAGCCTTAAACTGTGTAACGGTTGTGATAATACCGAATGGACAGTGAACTGTGAAGTGAACTTATTGATGTACCGTGATGATGGCAGGGTCACGGCCGAAACATGTGTAGGGTGAATTGAACAGAAATACGGAAATAAAAAGTGCATTGGTTGGTTGAAGAAATTGTAAGCTATGAATCACGGTTCCATTCCCGGCAGGGGCAACGGACGTTTCTCCCCTCCACAAGGTCCGGACCGGCCGTGCAGCCCTTTTCAATGGGTACTGTACGTTCCTTCCACACGGATAAAGCGGCCGGGGCGTGAAGCTGACCAGCCACCACCATCAAGTGTCTAGGTTAAGAATGAGGGGTACCATGCCTCCAATCCCCCATATACGTTCATGACGTGAACAGGAACAACTTTGCATTTACTCATGTTATTTTTAGTGTGTCTGTTTAATGACGCTGGAAGTTGCTAAGATCATCTAGCGTCGGTGACCAGACGTTCGGATTCGTACGGAACACTGGTACAATAACACTGACAGGGAGAAAACGAGGTACTTTGAGAAAACTTGTCTTTCTGCCCCTTTATGCACCACAAATCCCACACGGACCGGTCTGGGATCGAACCCGGGCCTCTACGGTGAGAGGCAAGCGACTAACCACCTGAGCCATGGCATCTGTCGAATGTACAAAGTTATTTCAAATGCGAATTATCAAAATGAAAACTTGTTGAGCATGTTAATGCCTGCATCCATATCACGATTTTATTTGTAACCAAACCTTTATATAGAAACTGATTTTGGAACATTCGTTGAGGTAAAGAAACTGTACTTCGGCCCCAGTGGTCAGACACACAGATAAAGTCACTCCATTATTTTTATATTATATATATATAATATATTATATACCTGCATTTTGATAATTAATTAATTAATTAATTTCAGTCCAACAATGCACACAATGACGGTCAGCAACACAGCAAAAGGACAAGATCAAATGTGATCTAACGACTATATACATAGCGAGCTGTCTAACAACTATATACATAGCGAGCTGTCTAACAACTATATACATAGCGAGCTGTCTAACAACTATATACATAGCGAGCTGTCTAACAACTATATACATAGCGAGCTGTCTAACAACTATATACATAGCGAGCTGTCTAACAACTATATACATAGCGAGCTGTCTAACAACTATATACATAGCGAGCTGTCTAACAACTATATACATAGCGAGCTGTCTAACAACTATATACATAGCGAGCTGTCTAACAACTATATACATAGCGAGCTGTCTAACAACTATATACATAGCGAGCTGTCTAACAACTATATACATAGCGAGCTGTCTAACAACTATATACATAGCGAGCTGTCTAACAACTATATACATAGCGAGCTGTCTAACAACTATATACATAGCGAGCTGTCTAACAACTATATACATAGCGAGCTGTCTAACAACTATATACATAGCGAGCTGTCTAACAACTATATACATAGCGAGCTGTCTAACAACTATATACATAGCGAGCTGTCTAACAACTATATACATAGCCAGCTGTCTAACAACTATATACATAGCGAGCTGTCTAACAACTATATACATAGCGAGCTGTCTAACAACTATATACATAGCGAGCTGTCTAACAACTATATACATAGCGAGCTGTCTAACAACTATATACATAGCGAGCTGTCTAACAACTATATACATAGCGAGCTGTCTAACAACTATATACATAGCGAGCTGTCTAACAACTATATACATAGCGAGCTGTCTAACAACTATATACATAGGAGCTGTCTAACAACTATATAAATAGCGAGCTGTCTAACAACTATATACATAGCGAGCTGTCTAACAACTATATACATAGCGAGCTGTCTAACAACTATATACATAGCGAGCTGTCTAACAACTATATACTAGTACATAGCGAGCTGTCTAACAACTATATACATAGCGAGCTGTCTAACAACTATATACATAGCGAGCTGTCTAACAACTATATACATAGCGAGCTGTCTAACAACTATATACATAGCGAGCTGTCTAACAACTATATACATAGCGAGCTGTCTAACAACTATATACATAGCGAGCTGTCTAACAACTATATACATAGCCAGCTGTCTAACAACTATATACATAGCGAGCTGTCTAACAACTATACACATAGCGAGCTGTCTAACAACTATATACATAGCGAGCTGTCTAACAACTATACACATAGCGAGCTGTCTAACAACTATATACATAGCCAGCTGTCTAACAACTATATACATAGCGAGTTGTCTAACAACTATATACATAGCGAGCTGTCTAACAACTATACACATAGCGAGCTGTCTAACAACTATATACATAGCGAGCTGTCTAACAACTATATACATAGCGAGCTGTCTAACAACTATATACATAGCGAGCTGTCTAACAACTATATACATAGCCAGCTGTCTAACAACTATATACATAGCGAGCTGTCTAACAACTATATACATAGCGAGCTGTCTAACAACTATATACATAGCGAGCTGTCTAACAACTATATACATAGCGAGCTGTCTAACAACTATATACATAGCGAGCTGTCTAACACAATTTTAACACTTTACACTACAACTATCTTCAATTCTAAATTTAATGATTTGTTTTAACAAAAAACACAGAAGAAAGACAAACCAATTCCAATAAACATAAACACAAGCGATATTTAGTGCTGTGACTTACAGTAATTATGTGTTGTGACAGTGAGTGACAAACAGTTGGGTGTATTGAAGATTGTGAACTGTCGACGACCCCCTGAGGATGGCACAAGGTGTGCCGAAACATATGTAGGGGCAAGACAATCACTGGAAGAAAGTGTAGTGCATTTGTTGGATTGAAATTAATTAACCACTCCAATATATCCAAACAAATGACTGTGCAATTCCGTAACACGTACCTTCAAAAGCAACGTCTAAATCCGCCTTGTTAGCACTTTTAACATCAGTTTACACTGCTCCAGTTTCTCTTGGCCGGTTTAGTACTGAACGAAGGCCACATTTTAGTATTTATTGTTCTGTGCCGAAATGCCCTTATCAAATAGTCTGTAATAATTAAGTAATCGAATAAAATTACAATTTCTAATTAGAGTCACATTTCGATCACTGAACCAGTAGCAGGCAGTACCTGATGCTAATAGGCGCGCTGAAATTTTGAAAATTAATGAAAATGTAATTGGTCAACACAGATACATTTTGTAGTCGTCAGGACAATTATTGATTGTAATTATAACCGTACTCGACGTATCTTTATTTGCCAAACATGTCTGCGAAACTTTGCTGGAGTACATAAATTTAGAGAAGTCAAAAGATTATGAGAGACTCAAACACGTCGGTGAATGCGGGCAGAATAAAAACTTTTCCCAACAAACTTTTCAGGGATTCGAGAGTTAGGAGGGGTGGTAAGGGAGGATAGAAGGGGTAAGTACGGAGCGTGGATGTATAAATGTGTGTGTTGGTGTGAATGGCACAAGCACTAGTGCAAGAAGGGCATAAGCACTAGTGCAAGACACTTAAACATCAATAATCCACAGAGCATAACGCAGCTGGTCAGCATTAATAGAATACCAAGCATTTTCAAGGACAATTAAATTAGCTGAGTAGGTGGCTAGTGTCTCTGTCAACACGATAATTTAACCTAGATGTCAGTAGCATCGACTTGTCCGGAATAGAAGCAGAATGCCAGTAGCAAGCACCTCAATTTCCACGTCTTCAAGAAATATTCAGCAATTACACAACCACGCTGATACTCACCCCCAAGAAAAACACCCTCTGTAACTCAGACACAATTCAACTCGCAATCCTGTAAACTACATTTACAAATTTCCTCCAACGTAAAAAGTATCGGGTCAAGAGATGCTTCTTTCACTTTGTTCCAAGTTTTATAAGTAGTCGTGGGGTGACTGCGAAATTCGGGGGCTGAAACGGTGGTGGAGGCGGGTATGAAGACGGAGTGTAAGGTCAAATGCAGGTAGAGTAAGGGTGGACAACGAGAAATGAAAAAAAAATAGAAATAAAACGGTTCACACAAAGTTTGGCGAGTGTTTTCTTGTTCGTCAGCATAATCCAATATGGCTACAGTGTGTAGTCGAACGGACGGCGGTGCCCAGCGCGCAAGTACGTCGCGCGAGTGAGACAGAGAGGATACGGGGGTTGAACGTGGGGAAGGGATGAAAAGTAAAATCAATAACTCATGGCTACCACTACCAACAACCACCAGCAGCACACGGGGTGCTAGCGAGCGGGGTAAACGAGCCAGGAACTCACGTAGGCAAGGATCACAATGGTTACCATCCCCTAAACTTACACAAAAGCCGAACCTCACTTATCTGATTGCAGTAACTCTGCTATCCGCCTTCCAGCATCTTCGTTTAGACGTCTTCATCCAGCCGTCGCGGAGAACAAACAAAAAATAAAACAGTCATATCAAATGTATTCACTCGACACTCAAAACATCTTGGAGTAAATTCTCACACTTCAGAAGATTCCTAAAACTCACAGACACTCACTGTCACAAACTACCACGCATGCGCGCTGCAGCAACTCCCCCTCCCGCCATCGGTCACCCCGACGCTAGTTACACACAAACTCAGTCTCACACATGGCGCACGTCGCCCGTCTAACACCACAAAACTTGGACTAAACTTTTTCCCCGACGCCGACCGTCGACTCGATGCCCTCCTCCCCCACCGACGAAAGAAGAGTAACAAGCAGATCTAGAGGAGAGGAGAGCGGGTTTATAAAAGAGGGAGGGATAACACAGAGAAAGAAAAGAGAGGATAAAACTTCAAATGAGAAAATAGGAACACAGGCAGAAAAGCATATAAAGCAATGATAATATTGGATGAGAGGGGCTGGGGAGAGAGAGTTCTGGAAAAAGAGCTTAAGAAGAGAAGTAATAGAGAGCGAGTATTCAAAAAGTCGTGTTAGGGGTGGCGGAATGCTGCTCCTGTGAGAGACGTTTTAACAGACAAAAAAACTTTTCGCAACTAAGGATCATTTTACCATTTTGCAGCTGAAGAAAATAAAGTTATCACTTGCTGCTCTTCCCCGGACACTTCACCACCTGCTTTAAGCTCTCAATAGCGATAGATATTTATCTTCCCCCCCCCCCCCCCCCCCCCCGACACTCGCACCAATCAATATGTAAAATATTTGAACGGTAAGTCCGCCAGAACTTCAGAACGAACTTCTCTCACTGATTTGATTTTCTTCACGTAACGGTCCACTTTCAAGAAAACCAACCATAATTCAATTCTAATTCAATTTTATTAACAGGCAGGCTTAACAGCTCACGCAAATGTATGAAACCACGATAAATACATGAATATACAAACACACAAATACAGCGCAATTACACAACACAAACGAACACTAAGTGAGGCAGATGTCAATGTTGACACAACACAGTTAAAATTTTGTCAGATTGCAGCCAATTCAAAAAACTTTAATACAAAAACAATATGTAAGCTAATGAATTCAATTGCATAATGAATGGAAAGGAAAGGAAAGCGGGGAAAAATACAAAACGAGGTGAGTTTAGGTGCTAACCGGAAATTAAATGATAATAATTATAAAATGATAATGATTAGCCCATTCTTGCAGTAAACTCATGAATATTTTGCGTGACACCTGTTTGAACGGCGCGTGTCACATAGATTCAACACTTGCTCCACGAAAACGCAACACGCATCATCATAGTGTATGTTTTAGCCCACTATTTCCTGCGGTAAATTTATTTTAAACAAATGCACATGTACATCTTGCATTGTTAGTTACGACTTTATAGATTTAAACACGAACGTCCGTTCGCTCTTTCTTTGTACGATCCATTTACACACAATAAGATTCAGTTCGTACCTCACAGAGAATCTTTGTACGATCCATTTACACACAATAAGATTCAGTTCGTACCTCACAGAGAATCTTTGTACGATCCATTTACACGCAATAAGATTCAGTTCGTACCTCACAGAGAATCTTTGTACGATCCATTTACACGCAATAAGATTCAGTTCGTACCTCACAGAGAATCTTTGTACGATCCATTTACACGCAATAAGATTTAGTTCGTACCTCACAGAGAATCTTTGTACGATCCATTTACACGCAATAAGATTTAGTTCGTACCTCACAGAGAATCTTTGTACGATCCATTTACACGCAATAAGATTCAGTTCGTACCTCACAGAGAATCTTTGTACGATCCATTTACACGCAATAAGATTCAGTTCGTACCTCACAGAGAATCTTTGTACGATCCATTTACACGCAATAAGATTAGTTCGTACCTCACAGAGAACAAAGCCCGTCTCACTGCAAAAAACTGTCATACTTTAACGACGTAATACCTGCTTAATGCAAGAATCACAACGACACACATAAACACCCACACTGTGCAGGCAGAAGATGGTCTATGTGTTACACAAGGTGGTACACATAGTTACCACAGTACGCAGGCAGTCCTTACATATGCTCGTCTTCTACACCGTTACCATCTACAGACTAGTACGATAAGTTGTTAGGAGCGGCGATAGCTCAGTCGGTATTGAACTAAACGGGGAGTACGCGATGGCGTGGTTACTTGAGGCAGTGCTACCAGCCGGAAGGTCGCGGGTTCGATTCCCGATGGGGTCATTAGTACTTTTCATTGACTTAACCCTTCCGGCCGCATTATGGCCTTGGGGTCGATCTCAGCTTCTAACAGAAATGAGTACAAGGAATATGTCCTAGGGAGTAAAACCGGCCGGTGCGTTAGGCTGAAATTCTGGGAGCCTCAATCTCCAGGAGCCCTATGGGTCTGTACAGGCCTGTAATGGGTGTGTCTAATGAAACACAGCCTCTATTTCTGTTACAGATGTGTCTTTGTGGCAGACGAAGAAGCTGATCCCTCTGTGCCGTCTTGTCCTCTCAGCGGTGCTGCAGAAGTTTCAAGCATTCTGGGAAGTGACGCTATGTCGACTAGTAAATAAGCACCGACGTTTCGAAGTCACCACGATCGGTTTAGACTGATCCTTCCAGACGTCCGCAACTACTAACCACTCGACACGACGTAACATCCCAGAAGACCTGACTCTTCAGTTCTTTCAAATGCCTGAAGAATTCAGTTCTGTGTTATTTATTGTGAAGCGAAACGGGCGAAACAAGTGACAAACAGCATACGAAACGTACATCTCAGAAGTTTGCCTTAAGGTCAAATGTATCTAAGGGCTACATTACAGAAAGTTTTAAATCCGAAACACAACTTCACTGCGCTATACAACATCAAAATGACACAGTCACGTGTCAAATATTCACGGCAGCGTGCTGCCAGTGACTTTATTTGCCCCATATTTTTGTGGCATGGTACATTTGCCACACTGAATCAGCATTACGTATTACAGCATTCTCTACAACGTGATAATGTTCTGTTTCTAGCCTATTACAAAATGTTTGAATAATCTAGCCTGAAATAAACATGTTTCACCCGTAAAGTAAATACGCCTGGAGCCTTGTGACCCATCGCAGCTACTGCTGTGACCTGATGTCTGGTTACAAGCGGCTGATACTAACGAAACGTATCAGTGGCTTGGCATCATTAGTGTACTGACGGAGTAGCTATATTGTAACGTCGCTGGACAGAAGTGGGACGAGCAGACGTCCTCCTGAATGCACAGCCTTTGCTTTCAGAACCGACTGCTCTCAAATTTTGAGAGCTGAAATGCTCTTATTAATATTTGTTCTGCTTTTTGTATCTTAAGAGACTCTTTGATAGCCCTTACGAACCGAAATTCCATTCAGGAAGAAATAAGAGCAGATTGAAGTCACGTACTGCTTGTTATCATTCGTGCAGGATCTTGTGACTTGCAGTTTGCTGTACAAAAGTACAAATGTTAAGATATACAGAACTGTAATTGTGTTGTTGTTTTGTGTGGGTGTGAAACTTGGTCTGTCACACTGAGGGAGGAACATAGGCTGAGGGTGTTCGAGAATAGTGTGATGAGGGGGGTATTTGGGCCTAAGAGGCACGGGGTAACGGGGGAGTGGAGAAGACTACATAACGAGGAACTTAATGATTTGTACTGATCACCAAATATTATTCGGGTGATCAAATCAAGAAGAATGAGGTGGGCGGGGCATGTAGCACGTATGGGGGAGGGGAGAGGTGCATACAGGATTTTGGTGGGGAGACATGAGGGAAGAAGACCACTTGGAAGACCCAGGCGTAGATGGGAGGATAATATTAAAATGGATCATCAAGAAGTGGGATGGGGGCATGGACTGGATTGATATGGCTCAGGATAGGGACAGGTGGCGGGCTCTTGTGAATGCGGTAATGAACCTTCGGGTTCCATAAAACGCAGGGAATTTCTGAACTACCTGACGACCTGTTGGCTTCTCAAGAAGGACTGTGCTACATGGAGTTGGTTAGTTAGTTAGTTAGTTAGTTGCAGTGTTACTGCAGTGTTCAAACAACCATTACCAGAACTAACAACAATTACATGTACACCTACAGCTACATCCAATTACATGTACACCTACAGCTACATCCAATTACATGTACACCTACAGCTACATCCAATTACATGTACACCTACAGCTACATCCAATTACATGACACTACAGCTACATCCAATTACATGTACACCTACAGCTACATCCAATTACATGTACACCTACAGCTACATCCAATTACATGCACACCTACAGCTACATCCAATTACATGTACACCTACAGCTACATCCAATTACATGTACACCTACAGCTACATCCAATTACATGTACACCTACAGCTACATCCAATTACATGTACACCTACAGCTACATCCAATTACATGTACACCTACAGCTACATCCAATTACATGTACACCTACAGCTACATCCAATTACATGTACACCTACAGCTACATCCAATTACATGTACACCTACAGCTACATCCAATTACATGTACACCTACAGCTACATCAACAGTCACGCTATTCATATCATTAAATTCACAATATAATGTTATTTTTACCTCAAACTGCAACACAACTTAAAGCTACTCCATTTACAAAAGCAAACATTTAACACGTCTAACATGCAGCTGAGAGACGGAGCGTACTTTATGCAGGGGCTAAAGCGTCATAATCCAAATCGGATTAAAAATGTAGAAAAAAGTACAAAGTTTCATTTAAGCCCCCCAACTAAAGTATGACTGTCAATAAACAGATTTCCACGAAACTCATGCTTGCTAGAAACTTTTCGTAAACAACTCTCCAACCGAATTTCATGAAAATCCGACAAACGGTTTGGCCGCTGACATGTGGTCACAAAGGGACGGGGTATCCACATAAGGCGCTTCTTGCTTCGTAAAGAACGCCTAGAAATGGATATCGCAGGCAAATACGAATGGAAAACGAAACTGGAATTTACATTACCCCACGAACAGAACTTCAACAACTAGCGTTACTGGGAAATACTTTATGAATGTACACTAGGCCTAATACTTTATGAACGTACACTAGGCCTAATACTTTATGAACGTACACTAGGCCTAATACTTTATGAACGTACACTAGGCCTAATACTTTATGAACGTACACTAGGCCTAATACTTTATGAACGTACACTAGGCCTAATACTTTATGAATGTACACTAGACCTAATGCTTTATGAACGTACACTAGGCCTAATACTTTATGAATGTACACTAGGCCTAATACTTTATGAACGTACACTAGACCTAATGCTTTATGAACGTACACTAGGCCTAATACTTTATGAACGTACACTAGGCCTAATACTTTATGAACGTACACTAGGCCTAATACTTTATGAACGTACACTAGGCCTAATACTTTATGAATGTACACTAGACCTAATGCTTTATGAACGTACACTAGGCCTAATACTTTATGAATGTACACTAGACCTAATGCTTTATGAATGTACACTAGGCCTAATACTTTATGAAGTACACTAGGCCTAATACTTTATGAATGTACACTAGGCCTAATGCTTTATGAACGTACACTAGGCCTAATACTTTATGAATGTACACTAGGCCTAATACTTTATGAATGTACACTAGGCCTAATACTTTATGAACGTACACTAGGCCTAATACTTTATGAATGTACACTAGGCCTAATGCTTTATGAACGTACACTAGGCCTAATACTTTATGAATGTACACTAGGCCTAATACTTTATGAATGTACACTAGGCCTAATACTTTATGAACGTACACTAGGCCTAATACTTTATGAATGTACACTAGGCCTAATACTTTATGAATGTACACTAGGCCTAATACTTTATGAATGTACACTAGGCCTAATACTTTATGAATGTACACTAGACCTAATACTTTATGAATGTACACTAGGCCTAATACTTTATGAATGTACACTAGGCCTAATACTTTATGAATGTACACTAGACCTAATGCTTTATGAACGTACACTAGGCCTAATACTTTATGAATGTACACTAGACCTAATGCTTTATGAACGTACACTAGGCCTAATACTTTATGAATGTACACTAGACCTAATGCTTTATGAACGTACACTAGGCCTAATACTTTATGAATGTACACTAGACCTAATGCTTTATGAACGTACACTAGGCCTAATACTTTATGAATGTACACTAGACCTAATGCTTTATGAACGTACACTAGCCTAATACTTTATGAATGTACACTAGACCTAATGCTTTATGAACGTACACTAGGCCTAATACTTTATGAACGTACACTAGGCCTAATACTTTATGAATGTACACTAGGCCTAATCTCAAACGTGTCTAACATCGTGTAGCTAATTCAGCTATTTCTGTAACACTCAATTGGCTGCGAGCTGGCCGTTCAACGAATCCCACCGCCGACTGAATTACCACACAAAGTTACGACTTGCCCTGACTTGTCCAACGTGACGACAGACATACAACAAACATAATTAGTATTTTGTATTTTATGTTTGATTCTGCCGTTACAATAGTAACAACATTTTTTTTTCCAATGGCTCGACAGCCCCTAGGGGGCCTAGGCCGCCTCATTTTACGACGGTTCACGATCACACTCAGACACAACACAGTCTGTAGGACTCCTCTGGACGAGTGATCAGCCCGTCGCACAGACCTCTACCTGACAACACACAACACTCACAACAGACAGACATCCATGCCCTCGGTGGGATTCGAACCCACAATCCCAATAAGCGAACGGCCGTAGACCCACGCCTTAGACCGCGCGGCCACTGATTCCATACCTCGTCGATACACATAATTAAGTGGGTAGTATCACGCTCTGTCTGCTGTGACCCTGAGAACTCACTGCTCTATCCAATGGACCAGAGGATCAGTGGGTCACGACGTGACAGTGACAGGTCACGTGCAGAGTGGAATGCACAATTATGTTTAAGGGCAGTAAGTAAATAATACAACTGGCAGAAAGAGTATTATAGATTCTAAGATACGATGTAATACTCAACTGTAGATACAGAGTGTACTGTACTACAGAAGTAGAGGCAGTCCTGTCCATAAACTGAGAGCTTAATGGGGATACCGCTCCCTTCAAATCTCTTCCCACAAACTACTAACTATATTTTGATTAAATATGCATCAGGCTTCTTTTTTAGATGTCTCAGAGACGTGACGTTATTGAGACTTGCTCTAGCGCTGTTACTGTCTTGCATTAAGAGTAAATTAAACTTTGTAAGTTTTTTCGAAAACGGCATCTTAAAAAATAGGCCTATTAATGCACAATATGAAACAGAGACCTGACTGGTAAATGCAGCTTTGAATTTATACAATGTTAGATGTGAGACAATGCGTAATGAAACACTATAAAGGAGTCATTGCGCTGTGTGATTACAACTGACGTAGCTCCACATTCAGTTGCTTAACCACTTACACCACGTACCGCTTAGTTACCTACACCTGCCATTATCTGACTTGGCTTCGGAAACTGAACAAAAGGTATTTCTGGATTATTGACTTTTGTTCGCAGTTCAGTCCGTATCTTGACACACTTATGTACTTCAGTCCTACATCACAGCGCATGTCTGAGTTACGTCGGATAATTGAAAAAGCCGAAACCAGAGTACCGCTGCGCTGACACTTGAAGACACATGCTGGAACTTGCTCACACTTGCTGGCAATTTCTGGCACTTTCTGGCACTTGCTGGCATTTGCTGACACTTGCTGGCACTTGCTGACACTTGCTAGCACTTGATGGCACTTTCTGACACTTGCTGGCACTTGCTGACACTTGTTGGCACTTGCTAACACTTGCCGACACTTGCTGACACTTGTTGACACTTGCTGGCACTTGCTGACACTTGATGGCACTTGTTGACACTTGCTGACACCGCTCAAGCAATAACAACAGTTTTATCACACATCACTCGCGGTAAATCAAATTCCAACTACATTTCTTCAAGTCTCATAAAAAGGAGCACAATGTTACCACGAGACACGTGCCTTCAGTACCATCCTGTGACAGATTTAAACTGATTATGCCAAAACGTCGGTTTTACGAGTATATGGGTCTCTCAAATTAAAGGAATAATGTAGGCTGAGGGTGTTCGAGAATATGTTGCCGAGGAAGATATTTGGGTCTAACAGGGAGGAACAGGAGACTGTAGAAAATTACGTATTGAGAACGTTTATCGTGACGTATTGGGCGCGTTCGCAAAATTGGAAAAAGCGACTAATAGCTTCGTCATGTCTGTCTGTCCGTCCGTCCATGTCACAGTGTTACGTTACACGTACACTGCCTGTCTTGTTAGGCGTAACTGACGACTACGGTCGTCTGTCAGGTAACGGTGTGTCGGCGGGTTTGTGGTCCACGGATCACGACGCTTGATGACGAAGCCACTATTTCCCTTCGAAACGTCGGAAACCACTTGCCCAGCGATGCAGCGTCATGTCCCCAAAGCTCTGAATCCTCAGGTCCACAGTTCGCACTCCTCACCCAATATTACTCGCGTGATCAAATCAAGGATGAGACGGGCGGGGCATGTAGAACGTACAGGGGAGAAGGTGGCACAGGGCCGTGCCATGGCTCAGGCCGTTAGTCGCCGGCCTCTCACAGCGGAGGCCCGGGCTCGATCCCGGGTCAGTCAAAGTGGGGTTTGTGGTGGACAAAGTGGCACTGGGACAGGTTTTGCTCCGAGTTTTCGGTTTTCCCCTGTCAATTTCATTCCACTGGTGCTCCATTAATTGTAAAACTTGGTAAAAAAAAAACTGCTCATCTTCATCATAGGGTTGCACAAGAAGCCTTAAGGCTGTGGTGCGTCCGTAGCATCTGCTGCGGGGCCCTTCACTATGTAAAAATAAGTGGTACAGGGTTTTGTTAGGAAAATCTGAAGAAAAGAGACCACATGGAAAACCTATGCGTACATGGAGGATAATATCAAAATGGGTCTTACGCGAACAGGATGGGAAGACGTGGGCTGGAGTAATTTAGCACTGGAGAGAGAGAGAGAGAGAGAAGTGGCAGGCTCTTGGGAACACGGCAAGGAGACTTCGGGTGCAACAAAATTCCGGTAATTTCTTCGGTAGCTGAGGAAGTATAAGCTTCTCAAAAAAGACACTGCTCCACGGAGTTTGTCAGTCTGTTACTTAGTTACCACACAAACGAACAGTCCCGTCTCTCATTCAGTATAGAATCAAATGGGCACTGATGCCCCACTTTTTATTCTGACAGATTTTTACAATTATATATATATCAACATAAGTTATATACGGACGTGTAATAGCTACAGTAGGTCTTTACAGCAACGTGTAATAGCTACAGTAGGTGTTTACAGCAGACGTGTAATAGCTACAGTAGGTCTTTACTTCAGACGTGTAATAGCTACAGTAGATCTTTACAGCAGACGTGTAATAGCTACAGTAGGTCTTTACAGCAGACGTGTAATAGCTACAGTAGGTCTTTACTGCAGACGTGTAATAGCTACAGTAGGTCTTTACAGCAGACGTGTAATAGCTACAGTAGGTCTTTACAGCAGACGTGTAATAGCTACAGTAGGTCTTTACAGCAGACGTGTAATAGCTACAGTAGGTCTTTACAACAGAACAGTCAGTTACTGTATATCAACATAAATTATATATGGACGTGTAATAGCTACAGTAGGGTCTTTACAGCAGACGTGTAATAGCTAGCAGTAGATCTTTACAGCAGACGTGTAATAGCTACAGTAGGTCTTTACAGCAGACGTGTAATAGCTACAGTAGGTCTTTACAGCAGACGTGTAATAGCTACAGTAGGTCTTTACAGCAGACGTGTAATAGCTACAGTAGGTCTTTACAGCAGACGTGTAATAGCTACAGTAGGTCTTTACAGCAGACGTGTAATAGCTACAGTAGGTCTTTACAGCAGACGTGTAATAGTTACATAGTCTTTATAGACGTGTAATAGCTACAGTATGTCTTTACAGCAGACGGTTAGCTACGTATGTCTAATTACTAGCGACGTGTAATAGCTACAGTAGGTCTTTACAGCAGACGTGTAATAGCTACAGTAGATCTTTACAGCAGACGTGTAATAGCTACAGTAGGTCTTTACAGCAGACGTGTAATAGCTACAGTAGGTCTTTACAGCAGACGTGTAATAGCTACAGTAGGTCTTTACAGCAGACGTGTAATAGCTACAGTAGGTCTTTACAGCAGACGTGTAATAGCTACAGTAGGTCTTTACAGCAGACGTGTAATAGCTACAGTAGGTCTTTACAGCAGACGTGTAATAGCTACAGTAGTCTTTACAGCAGACGTGTAATAGCTACAGTAGGTCTTTACAGCAGACGTGTAATAGCTACAGTAGGTCTTTACACAGAACGTGTTAGATAGCAAATTAGTTCTTTACGCAGCATAATGATAAAGTATCAAAAGGTCGTTTAGCAGCGTGGACGTGAACTAGCGTACAAAGTGTGCATTAACACAGATTGGTAATACTACATTTATGTTCTTTCTGTGAGACTGTTCTTAGTACATAGGTTTTACTAGGAAGCTGTTAGTAAGTCAGTAGGTCTTTACAGCAGACGTGTAATAGCTACAGTAGATCTTTACAGCAGACGTGTAATAGCTACAGTAGGTCTTTACAGCAGACGTGTAATAGCTACAGTAGGTCTTTACAGCAGAACAGTCAGTTACTGTTTAGCAAATTTAAGTTCGTTTACTGACAGCAATAAAAATTACAAAGGTATGCAAAAGGGCGTATATGGCATATGCGTGGCGAAAGATGCCACACATATATTGCGATACAAAGTGATAAACTGGCAGTAAACAAATTGCAGTCAAACAAAACAGTCTATGTTCTGTGTCACTGTGAGACTGCTTCTTACTTCTTTGTGGATTTATTGCGTGTTTTAAGATTCTTAGGAAGCTTGTTACGTCACAGTCGATGTAGGTTTGGTGAAAATTGTGCAGTTTTCGTGCAGCTACGTTCCACAGAATGAGCAATTTATCCAGTCGCATTCCTCTCTTGTTACACAGCAGTATTCCTTACATTCTTCACAGCAGTGTCACTGTCATCATTTTTATCAGAATTGCTCGAGTTCGGATTGTGAACCATTCTCTTGAAACTATTCTTCATATGTTTGGCTTTTAGTGTCTTCTTCTGGATGACTGGCGAACTAGTGAGAACCTCTCTATGGAGACTTCTCGTTACCCTTGATGGTCCTGAGTTTGACAATTTTGGCGGAGGGCAAAATTCTATGAGTTTTTTTGGCGTTTTTTCCTGAGAAAATTGGTGTTTATGGATGGACGGATGCAGGAGTGAAAACATGCCATTTTAATGCGTTATTTAACACGTAAAAGGGGTTAATAAAATATATTATAGCAGGTAGACGACAATTTTGTAGTCTTTCATTAACATATCAATGCAAATGCAGTATACAGTTTGATGTATGAACACAGGTCAATCAAGCGAGTTAATATACATGGGACATCTTTACCCATCTTTCAGTGCGTCGACTGTACCCAAATGTGGAGCAAAGACGCCCCGGCTGATCACGTGACTATGGCGTGCCTTGCGAAACTCTGTAAAGGTATAAAACAGCACACAAAGTCCACTCTTGCTTCAGGCAAACAGTTGGTAAAATTACTGTATGCGTAAACAAACAGAGAATCATTTAAAAATAGCTCCCTGAAATATACAGGGTCACAAATCACGTTACTTACTTTGCAAATCACTGTCAGGGCGTTCAGACAAACACAGCAACTGTGATCTGCGGTCTTCTGCGATATTACGCGGCGTCGTGTGGTAATTGTTTACCGACGTTTGGGTACAACGTATGGCCCCATCTTCACGGGTCAAGAAGGGTCAAGACTTTTGACCCGTGGAGATGGGACAGATACTTTATCCCGAAACGTCGGTAATTATCACACGACGTCGCATAATATCTCAGAAGAGCGCAGATCTCATCAACATCGCGGCGGAAGTCTGAAGTCAAGGACAGCAACTGCCTTCCACAGCCCCAGACTCGCCACTGCAAGACCTTCTAGCTGCGTGACATGTGCAGCTTCCTAGAGCTAAGGTTTCGCGGTAACTGATGGCGGGGCATCACTGGCCAGGGGGGGGCCACTTTGCCCATTTTGCTCTACATGCAGTTCCAATCACTCTACGACTAATGTCCCACAGCAACGTCATGCAACTTGCTGCTACCTCCACGTCCACCTTCTTCTGTATGACGTCATACAGCTACCGAGCGGTCTGGCATATAGGCAACGTCTTAGCTTTCATCGTAACACGATAAAGGGTGTGCAGTGTTCAAAACGTACATTACGTACGGCGATAAATGATATGCAGTCTAATTATAGTACGACTATGAGATAAATCTGGATTACTTTATGTTAATTACGAACGCCTCGGTAATATTTGTAAATAAATAAATGTTTATGATCCACGATCCGTGTATTAATCGTGTGTATAGTGTACAGTCATGTCACCAACAGATGCATACACTATATTACAAGTAGTTTATACATACATTAAACTCGTACATGTTTTTGGCCACATGTGCCACATAGTTGGCCACATGGGCCACAAAGTTGGCCACAACATGTAGTTCACTGTACGTATAAACTAATTTTAGTATTTGCTGCTGACATTACTGTATAATTAAATAAATAATTTGGAATAAGACATAAATACATACTGCAGTTTCTCTACAGTTATTTACACGTAGACCTATTTTACTGAACACTAAGAAACTTCCAAAGTTTTCTTTCACGTGTCACATTTTCTCCTCAATCGTCGTATACTAGACCTAAATTCGATGGTACGTTCTGCCCAAATACAGCCCCTCACAACTCTCTTTGGTCTGCATAACAATTTTTGATTGATTGATTGACTGATTTCATTATATTCCATTGGATCCAGTACAGGTTTAACAACCAAAGGATACAGAATACGTCATACATCTACCGATATATATATATATTTTTCTATGGCTAGACAGCCCCTTGGGGGCCTGGGCCTCCTCGTTTTGTCGAGGTTTCATGGTCACACACTTTAGACACACCACAGTCGGTAGGACTCCTCTGGACGAGTGATCAGCCCGTCGCAGAGACCTCTACCTGACATCACACAACACTCACAAGAGACAGATATCCATGCCCCATGTGGGATTCGAACCCGCAATCCCAGCAAGTGAGCGGCCGAAGACCGACGCCTTAGACCGCGCGGCCACTGGGATCGTCTACCATATATATGAATACAAAATCACAGTAATTATATAAAAACAGTCCTTATTATAAACATCAGTCAAAATTCAATTATTAACATTTGAATCAACACTCTTCCAGTACAGTGCAATATTACAGTTTTTTTTCCCAATGGCTCGACAGCCCCTCGGGGCCTAGGCCGCCTCATTCTTCGAGGCTTCACGATCACACTTTAGACACATCACACTCGGTAGGACTCCTCTGGACGAGTGATCAGCCCGTCGCAGAGAACTCTACCTGACAACACACAACAATCACAACAGACAGACATCCATGCCCTAGGCGGGATTCGAACCCACAATCCCAGCAAGCGAGCAGCCGTAGACCCACGCCTTAGACCGCGCGGCCACTGCGATCGGCCATATTACAGTTACTGATATACAATATATGTGAACCATAATTAATGTCCTAATTACAACGTTATACAATCATTGTTAATTAACAACAAATTCTGAATGTAAAAAACAGCGATAATACCTCACCATCCAGAATGTCATTACATGATCAACACAATTCTTGGTCACACTATGTTTATGTCATTTCATGATCAACACAATTCTTGGTCACACTATGTTTATGTCATTGCATGATCAACACAATTCTTGGTCACACTATGTTTATGTCATTACATGATCAACACAATTCTTGGTCACACTATGTTTATGTCATTACATGATCAACACAATTCTTGGTCACACTATGTTTATGTCATTACATGATCAACACAATTCTTGGTCACACTATGTTTATGTCATTACATGATCAACACAATTCTTGGTCACACTATGTTTATGTCATTACATGATCAACACAATTCTTGGTCACACTATGTTTATGTCATTACATGATCAACACAATTCTTGGTCATACTATGTTTATGTCATTTCATGATCAACACAATTCTTGGTCACACTATGTTTATGTCATTACATGATCAACACAATTCTTGGTCACACTATGTTTATGTCATTACATGATCAACACAATTCTTGGTCACACTATGTTTATGTCATTACATGATCAACACAATTCTTGGTCACACTATGTTTATGTCATTACATGATCAACACAATTCTTGGTCACACTATGTTTATGTCATTACATGATCAACACAATTCTTGGTCACACTATGTTTATGTCATTACATGATCAACACAATTCTTGGTCACACTATGTTTATGTCATTACATGATCAACACAATTCTTGGTCACACTATGTTTATGTCATTACATGATCAACACAATTCTTGGTCACACTATGTTTATGTCATTTCATGATCAACACAATTCTTGGTCACACTATGTTTATGTCATTACATGATCAACACAATTCTTGGTCACACTATGTTTATGTCATTACATGATCAACACAATTCTTGGTCACACTATGTTTTATGTCATTACATGATCAACACAATTCTTGGTCACACTATGTTTATGTCATTACATGATCAACACAATTCTTGGTCACACTATGTTTATGTCATTACATGATCAACACAATTCTTGGTCACACTATGTTTATGTCATTACATGATCAACACAATTCTTGGTCACACTATGTTTATGTCATTACATGATCAACACAATTCTTGGTCACACTATGTTTATGTCATTACATGATCAACACAATTCTTGGTCACACTATGTTTATGTCATTACATGATCAACACAATTCTTGGTCACACTATGTTTATGTCAGTACATGATCAACACAATTCTTGGTCACACTATGTTTATGTCATTACATGATCAACACAATTCTTGGTCACACTATGTTTATGTCATTACATGATCAACACAATTCTTGGTCACACTATGTTTATGTCAGTACATGATCAACACAATTCTTGGTCACACTATGTTTATGTCAGTACATGATCAACACAATTCTTGGTCACACTATGTTTATGTCAGTACATGATCAACACAATTCTTGGTCACACTATGTTTATGTCATTACATGATCAACACAATTCTTGGTCACACTATGTTTATGTCATTACATGATCAACACAATTCTTGGTCACACTATGTTTATGTCATTACATGATCAACACAATTCTTGGTCACACTATGTTTATGTCAGTACATGATCAACACAATTCTTGGTCACACTATGTTTATGTCAGTACATGATCAACACAATTCTTGGTCACACTATGTTTATGTCAGTACATGATCAACACAATTCTTGGTCATACTATGTTTATGCCGCAGTCAACCCTCCCACGCCTCTTTGTTTCTGCGTTCAACTCAGCGAAAATGTAGGGCAAGTTTATCATTTGAACGGTGTGGGTTGGGGCGACCCCGGGATTTGTAGATTCAAACTGCTGGTCCAGCAGATATCGGTCGGTCGGAATGACCTCCGTCTGTCTCACTTAGTGAATCTTGCGGGTCCGGGCGACGTCGGAAGGCCACAACGGAAGGCACGCTTCACCGGTAGCATCGTCCACTATCTTTCAAACACCCACCCACAGTGATTTTTCCTTTTCGTCTTTCAAAACTGCTTCCCGTTACTGCCAATTCCTCTTTACTCTTCCGACTACCCGAAATGATTCATGACCAGGTGTTTCCACACCAAAACTTGCACAGCATCATTCTGCAACTCGTGTGAAAATAAATGCAATGTTTTCTGGTATTATTTTTAAATTCTTCTCTTATTTGAAATATGTCATTACACGGAGCTCAATGGGCTTTTCCCTCTGGGGTAAAGAGGCACGGACGTGAGCCTGACCACACACGTCCATCTAACGGTGAGGTTAAGAATGAGTAGAGCTAAACCTCTACTCCGCCACGCCATCGTCGCATGGACAGGCACGACCTTTACCTTTACGGAGAAATTCACTTCTGTATGGTCGCTCTAAATGTCAGTGTCTCCACATACACAAAGACAGCATCGGGCGTCGGTGGGTGAAGTTAGCTAAACAAGTTAGCTAAACAAGTTAGCTAAACAAGTTAGCTAAACAAGTTAGCTAAACAAGTTAGCTAAACAAGTTAGCTAAACAAGTTAGCTAAACAAGTTTCAGGTCTTTTCTGTGCAAGAAAAAGTCATGTTTTTTTTCCATGGCGCAACAGCCCTAGTGGACCAGGACCGCCTCATTACCGACGCTTCACGATCACACTCAGACACACCACACTCGGTAGGACTCCTCTGGACCAGTGATCAGCCCGTCGCAGAGACCTCTACCTGACAACACACAACACTCACAAGCACAGACAGACATCCATGCCCTCGGCGGGATTCGAACCCGCAATCTCAGCAAGCGAGCGGCCGTAGACCGACGCCTTAGACCGCGCGGCCACTGGGAACAGCGAGAAAGTCCTAGTAGGTTAGCTAGTAGGTTAACAATCTGAGGGTGTTCTGAAGGCCAGTGACATTCTTTTGTGGTAACTAAGAAAAAATAAAATATGAAATACGGTATAGGCTACATAATAATATATGCATATATATATTATATATATGCATATATATATATATATAAACAAACTTAAAATTGGGTCCTTTCTATGGAAAAAAGCAGCAGGTAGCCTACCTACGAAGAGACATTACAATGCTGGCAATATACAGTCATCACGGAAGTTCCGTAAGTCACGAAACTTTTTACTGCAGCTTTCGCAAGTGGCAGTTCTCGTGACAGATCTTGTTACAAACTTCGACGTGTAAAACGTAAGCAATTTACAAACTGAATGCACATTCTCAGAAGAAACACTCCGATCTACAGCAAACGAGCTTAGCCAGCACAGTCCGCTGATGCAGAGGGAATCAGGATTCGATCTAGAAGTATTCTAAATGTAACATATATATACGACAAAACCCCGAGGTCTTAGTGCTATATGTACGGGGTACAAGGTCTGTCACACACCAATACCCCGAGGTCTTAGTGCTATATGTACGGGGTACAAGGTCTGTCACACACCAATACCCCGAGGTCTTAGTGCTATATGTACGGGGTACAAGGTCTGTCACACACCAATACCCCGAGGTCTTAGTGCTATATGTACGGGGCACAAGGTCTGTCACACACCAAACCCCGAGGTCTTAGTGCTATATGTACGGGGTACAAGGTCTGTCACACACCAATACCCCGAGGTCTTAGTGCTATATGTACGGGGTACAAGGTCTGTCACACACCAATACCCCGAGGTCTTAGTGCTATATGTACGGGGTACAAGGTCTGTCACACACCAATACCCCGAGGTCTTAGTGCTATATGTACGGGGTACAAGGTCTGTCACACACCAATACCCCGAGGTCTTAGTGCTATATGTACGGGGTACAAGGTGTGTCACACACCAAAACCCCGAGGTCTTAGTGCTATATGTACGGGGCACAAGGTCTGTCACACACCAAAACCCCGAGGTCTTAGTGCTATATGTACGGGCACAAGGTCTGTCACACACCAAAACCCCGAGGTCTTAGTGCTATATGTACGGGGTACAAGGTCTGTCACACACCAGTACCCCGAGGTCTTAGTGCTATATGTACGGGGTACAAGGTCTGTCACACACCAATACCCCGAGGTCTTAGTGCTATATGTACGGGGTACAAGGTCTGTCACACACCAAAACCCCGAGGTCTTTGTGCTATATGTACGGGGTACAAGGTCTGTCACACACCAATACCCCGAGGTCTTAGTGCTATATGTACGGGGTACAAGGTCTGTCACACACCAATACCCCGAGGTCTTAGTGCTATATGTACGGGGTACAAGGTTGTCACACACCAAAACCCCGAGGTCTTAGTGCTATATGTACGGGGCACAAGGTCTGTCACACACCAAAACCCCGAGGTCTTAGTGCTATATGTACGGGGCACAAGGTCTGTCACACACCAAAACCCCGAGGTCTTAGTGCTATATGTACGGGGTACAAGGTCTGTCACACACCAGTACCCCGAGGTCTTAGTGCTATATGTACGGGGTACAAGGTCTGTCACACACCAATACCCCGAGGTCTTAGTGCTATATGTACGGGGTACAAGGTGTGTCACACACCAAAACCCCGAGGTCTTAGTGCTATATGTACGGGGCACAAGGTTGTCACACACCAAAACCCCGAGGTCTTAGTGCTATATGTACGGGGTACAAGGTCTGTCACACACCAAACCCCGAGGTCTTAGTGCTATATGTACGGGGTACAAGGTCTGTCACACACCAAACCCCCGAGGTCTTAGTGCTATATGTACGGGGTACAAGGTGTGTCACACACCAAAACCCCGAGGTCTTAGTGCTATATGTACGGGGCACAAGGTCTGTCACACACCAAAACCCCGACTGGTGCTTATCGTGGCACAGTCTTCCAAAACGGCTGTGCATAGTACGGGCACAAGGTCTGTCACACACCAAAACCCCGAGGTCTTAGTGCTATATGTACGGGGTACAAGGTCTGTCACACACCAATACCCCGAGGTCTTAGTGCTATATGTACGGGGTACAAGGTCTGTCACACACCAATACCCCGAGGTCTTAGTGCTATATGTACGGGGTACAAGGTTGTCACACACCAAAACCCCGAGGTCTTAGTGCTATATGTACGGGGCACAAGGTCTGTCACACACCAAAACCCCGAGGTCTTAGTGCTATATGTACGGGGTACAAGGTCTGTCACACACCAATACCCCGAGGTCTTAGTGCTATATGTACGGGGTACAAGGTCTGTCACACACCAATACCCCGAGGTCTTAGTGCTATATGTACGGGGTACAAGGTGTGTCACACACCAAAACCCCGAGGTCTTAGTGCTATATGTACGGGGTACAAGGTGTGTCACACACCAAAACCCCGAGGTCTTAGTGCTATATGTACGGGGTACAAGGTCTGTCACACACCAAAACCCCGAGGTCTTAGTGCTATATGTACGGGGTACAAGGTCTGTCACACACCAATACCCCGAGGTCTTAGTGCTATATGTACGGGGCACAAGGTCTGTCACACACCAAAACCCCGAGGTCTTAGTGCTATATGTACGGGGCACAAGGTCTGTCACACACCAAAACCCCGAGGTCTTAGTGCTATATGTACGGGGCACAAGGTCTGTCACACACCAAAACCATCTTCCTGTACCTTACAAAACAAAACAAAAACACACAAAAGCAGCATTAGTAAGCACAACATTTAACTGTTTAAAGCACAGTCGTTCCTTCCTGTATGTGCAAACCGTTCGGCCAAGACACGTTGCGCTTGGACAAAAGTAATGCTAAGAATAAATTTTGAAATAATTTTCAGACAGACAGACAGACAGACAGTTCACGACATTCGTTCCGGCTACTGACGCGCTTGCCCTTGTCCCCACTGTCTCAGCTTCAAGCCCTGTCCCAACTGCGAACTGCACACAGCGGGGCCCTACGGAGTTTCTTTGCAAAGTCGATAGATCAATAAGCAACCAGCATCCCGTCTCTCCCACCCCTCTCTTTCTTCCCAGCAACGCCAAAACTTCTCCGTCCACGTAAGCAAAACTTGTTTCCTTTTATATAATATGGCATATACATTTATATATGGCATATACATTTATATAATACGGCATATACATTTATATATGGCATATACATTTATATAATACGGCATATACATATAAGAGAAACGTAAATAGCACAGAGGGTGCGCAGGACGGGAAACCAATTGGCTACTTTATATACATATATACATATATATATGTATATATGTATACATATATATATATATATACAGGTAAAGGTAAAGTTCTCCCTAGAACAGGCCATGAAGGCCCAGAGAGGGAGTAGAGGTATAGCTCTACTCTTTCTTTAACCTCGGCGCTGGATGGACGTGTGTGGTCAACTCCACGCCTCGACCGCTTTACCCCCTGGAATGACCCGGTACCCATTGTACAGGAGGCTGGGTAGGCCCCAGGGCCGGTCTGGACTGGTGCTGAAAATCTCGCCCCCAACGGGATTCGACCCCCGGACCGTCCAGCTCGTAGCGAGTCGCTATACCGACTGAGCTATCCCGGCCCACTATATATATCTATATATACGGTATAGTGAGTAGGCTACGGGCTGGACGATCCAGGATTCGACTCCCGACAGCGGCAAAATAAGTATCTCTCCTCCAAATCGCCCAGACAGTCTCTGGGGTCCACCCAGCCTACTGAACGCGTACAGGGGGTTCTTTCCCCAGGAATGAAAGTGTACGGGACTAAGTTGCCACTGACGTCCATCTAGTGCCGACGTAAGATGAGTGTACAGTCCGTTATGTCGTGTGCACGGACAAATGTATTCGCAACCTTGTGTACAGTCCGTTATGTCGTGTGCACGGACAAATGTATTCGCAAACTTGTGTACAGTCCGTTATGTCGTGTGCACGGACAAATGTATTCGCAACCTTGTGTACAGTCCGTTATGTCGTGTGCACGGACAAATGTATTCGCAACCTTGTGTACAGTCCGTTATGTCGTGTGCACGGACAAATGTATTCGCAACCTTGTGTACAGTCAGTTATGTCGTGTGCACGGACAAATGTATTCGCAACCTTGTGTACAGTCCGTTATGTCGTGTGCACGGACAAATGTATTCGCAACCTTGTGTACAGTCAGTTATGTCGTGTGCACGGACAAATGTATTCGCAACCTTGTGTACAGTCCGTTATGTCGTGTGCACGGACAAATGTATTCGCAACCTTGTGTACAGTCAGTTATGTCGTGTGCACGGACAAATGTATTCGCAACCTTGTGTACAGTCCGTTATGTCGTGTGCACGGACAAATGTATTCGCAACCTTGTGTACAGTCAGTTATGTCGTGTGCACGGACAAATGTATTCGCAACCTTGTGTACAGTCCGTTATGTCGTGTGCACGGACAAATGTATTCGCAACCTTGTGTACAGTCCGTTATGTCGTGTGCACGGACAAATGTATTCGCAACCTTGTGTACAGTCCGTTATGTCGTGTGCACGGACAAATGTATTCGCAACCTTGTGTACAGTCCGTTATGTCGTGTGCACGGACAAATGTATTCGCAACCTTGTGTACAGTCCGTTATGTCGTGTGCACGGACAAATGTATTCGCAACCTTGTGTACAGTCAGTTATGTCGTGTGCACGGACAAATGTATTCGCAACCTTGTGTACACATAAAAACGTTAACGATAAATTTTCCCCTTTGACTCTATAAGTTAACAAAATGTGTAAAAAAAAGACTACAATATTTTGTTAACGAAATGCAGGCGATCCAGTGTTAAGTCCATTCTATTGTTATCTGAATCAGCTTACACAAAACTCGCCGCTAGTATAGAAGAACAGCACTGAACTGAATTCTCCTATACATAACGATTGAACAATCTTTATAGCAGCGGTTGGTAAGGCCTTTTAATCATTTCCCGGACTATACGGTACGTAAGCTACTTACAATGAATGGCGATAGTACATAAACAGTACACTGGGAAAACCCACTTCAGACCCTCTGTTAGATCTATCAAATAGCAATACGATACAGCGCGGACTGAATATGAGCCCTTAAACACGGCATGTTGTGGGAGCCAGCACGCTCCACGATCCTTCCCAATCCCTTCACCAAGTTCATTGCCACCTCGGTACGATGGACGGACTGAGTTCTTAACGCTTAAAGTCTAGTGGTTACTTTATCTACCGCCAGCTCTAACAGTACAGCTATCTACATGCTACCGACAGAGTGCATGTGTATTGTGAACGGTTCTTATAACAAAACCGTGACTGTTTCGCTATATAGCAATCACTCGTGGTTTTTATAAAGAACATAGATTGTTTAAGATAAAACACCAACAAATGCACAAATTATAAGGTGCAAATTTTTGCTCCCTATATCATGATTTACCCTACGCGTTACAGCTCCTCATGAGACATCATCAGGGGTTATTTTCTCTATTATAAAAGGTGCTTTACAAATGCTGCATCTGTGGATGGCACTTTTGATTATGCACTATTTTGGGCATAAGACACTTGTTCATAAGTTAAAAAACACACGAGTCATAAATCAAAGTTAAAATAATGGTTTGTTAAAAAATCTTGTTAAAAGCACTGTTCACTGCGTCTGTTGTATAAAAAAATATTTGCACTTCTAAAGGTTACAGTAGATCACACACTGCACCGTGCTGGTTGCGATGGACTCTGACGTGTACCGGCAATAGCTTTCCGTTGTTGTGTTTTTTAACTTATGAACAAGTGTCTTATGCCCAAAATAGTGCATAATCAAAAGTGCCATCCACAGATGCAGCATTTGTAAAGCACCTTTATAATAGAGAAAATAACCCTAATGATGGCTCATGAGGAGCTGAAACGCGTAGGGTAAATCATGATAGAGGGAGCAAAAATTTGCACCTTATAATTTGTGCATTTGTTGGTGTTTTATCTTAAATAATAAAATGCACGGTGAATTAAAACTTAAAAAAAAAAAACTTAGATTGTGTTCACTGCGCGGTACGACCTGGATCTTTAAATATAATTCACGTTGATCTCAGTCTTTAATGGGTTAATGCAGACAAGTCCGTGTATGTGAATTTTCTCCAAACCCACATAAGCACCTATCATTACATTTCACTTACTGCCACCGGTGATTAGGGGTGTCCAAATTGATATTAAAGGAACAATCACCTGTAAATTTAAATTCAGCTTAAACACTGTTAAAGTTAGTTTATTTCTCGGTAAATTCAGTATCATATGAGAAATATCTGAAACAATGTAAAAGAAAACACTACGAAAAATACCAAAGACGATAAATTAGCACATCCTGTGCAATTTTATCGCTATCGCAGTCATTCGTAATACAAATCAGGGCTCACATTTGTATCTCCCCAAGACGCCCCAAGGTACACCACTTAACAGAAACCAAACTACTTTAGTCTGTCAACATTTACTACAGTGTGCTACTGACGGCACTCAATTCTTAAGGTAATACAGCATCGGTGTTATACAGGGTGAGTATGGAGCACTGGGGAAAACCGAAATACTGAGAGAGAAGCTTAAGGTCCAATTCTTACACCAAAATGCCAACACGAAATAGCCTGAGATCGAACCCGGAACTCGGCGGAGAGGGGCCGACTACTGATCGCCTGAGCCATGACACGAGCCGGGACAGACTAGCAGTAAATTGGAATGAGTGTGGAACATGCTTCAGCCTATCACCAGCTGTTGTGCTTTGACTTGCAGAAACAAATAAATGTAAAACAGACGGCCTATTTCAGGCCTAAGGTGCCGAAATTCGATTAGGGTTCACTCCGAATACAATAAATACACTAAGATTATAATTTCAGTTTTGAAGTGTAATTTAATAAGAGGCCAACAAACATTCTTCTGCCTTCCTACGTAAAGTGCAGGCAGTGAAGTTCCTTCACTCCGCAAGCGAAGTCCTCTAATGTTTATTCCGGAACTCGAGGCATTCTATTTCGTACGTTTAAATTATTCAAATATATGTATAACAGCGCTAATAACGCCGACGCTGAATCTGCATGCATCTACTCGGCACACAAACTGCAAACTGCGGCAACATGTTGGACAATCCTGCTTCAACAACCAGACGAACGCCCAGTTTAACAGAAGGTAAATGACACGAATTTTTGTCCAGTTCCTTGGGAGTAATTAGTATCAATCCTTGCGTCCGTCAGCATCTCTGGAGTGTTGCTAAGTACAAGAACCTGGCTTTAAAGCTTTCGTTATCCTCTGCACAGCCTGCACAGCTCAATTACACCCTCGCACAGCCCCAGGGCGCTCTACGGAGTGTCAGAATTGTGTGACATTACTCCTACATACCACTAAACACCCACATACACATGTATGTGCTTGTATGTGGCTGCCAGTCTAATTTTCTGTCGACAATCGATCACAAAAATTGAGGCAGCTTTTTATGTTTCATCGTAAATTTACCAGAGAATAACAGCGAATCAGAATAACCAGTACTTTCAGAATCAGATAATTCCCGATGGCCGCTGGAAGCATAATCGTGTTCTTCTGTCCTGTTACACAAGTTCTAAGTTGGATGCGTCTGGTGTCACGTCTACCGTTATAAGCATAGCAATTTGCAATGTCTTGCATCTACACCTGCAAACAGGTCAAAGGTAAAGGTAAAGGTAGAGTTCTCCCTAGAACGGGCCATGAAGGCCCAGAAGGGGGCAAACAGGCCGGTTATAAAACGCAAAATTAAGCTCTTTCTAAAATCTAGAATAATTAGAACACCAACAAAAGCACATAAATTCTAAAAGTTTCTGAAGACGCTATATAACATTGACAACTAACTGTCTTGGGGACTTTGTGCATCGTCAGGATAAAATATAAAAATATAAAATCACGACGTTTCGGAAGCTTGCTCTTCTTCCGTCTTCAGGTAAAGGGAGGGGAGACATCTACTCAGATGGGTCCTTTAGACCGAGGTCCAGTGATTGAGATTAGTTCGGTCTAAAAGGACCCATCTGAGTAGATGTCTCCCTTCCCTTCACCTGATGGAAGAAAAATGAGCTTCCGAAACGTCGTGATTTTATATTTTTATATTTTATCCGGACGATGGACAAAGTCCAGAAAACAACTGGTTCTCAAATGCACTCAAGTTTATGAAAATATGTTATAAACGTAGTAATGCCTGCTACATGTTTCGGCCACTCATGTGGCCATCCTCAGGGAGGTGCGTTACGAAGAACCTCCCGGAGGATGGCCACATGAATGGCCGAAACATGTAGAAGGTATTAGTACGTTCATAATATATTTTCATAAATTGTGTGCATTTGTTGGTTTAAGTTACCATATCTAACTGTTAAGTTACCATATCTAACTGTTAAGTTACCATATCTAACTGTTAAGTTACCATATCTAACTGTTAAGTTACTATATCTAACTGTTAAGTTACCATATCTGTTAAGTTACCATATATAACTGTTAAGTTACCATATATAACTGTTAAGTTACCATATATAACTGTTAAGTTACCATATATAACTGTTAAGTTACCATATCTAACTGTTAAGTTACCATATCTAACTGTTAAGTTACCATATCTAACTGTTAAGTTACCATATCTAACTGTTAAGTTACCATATCTAACTGTTAAGTTACTATATCTAACTGTTAAGTTACCACATCTAACTGTTAAGTTACCACATATAACTGTTAAGTTACCATATATAACTGTTAAGTTACCATATCTAACTGTTAAGTTACCATATCTAACTGTTCAATGCACTTTCAATGCACAATCAATTACAAATTAGAACACCCTTGACCCATATAAACACATTCTGTATGTCTACCTGTAAAACACATTCTGTATGTCTACCTGTACAACACATTCTGTATGTCTACCTGTACAACACATTCTGTATGTCTGCCTGTAAAACACATTCTGTATGTCTACCTGTACAACACATTCTGTATGTCTACCTGTAAAACACATTCTGTATGTCTACCTGTACAACACATTCTGTATGTCTACCTGTAAAACACATTCTCTATGTCTACCTGTACAACACATTCTGTATGTCTACCTGTACAACACATTCTGTATGTCTACCTGTACAACACATTCTGTATGTCTACCTGTAAAACACATTCTGTACGTCTACCTGTACAACACATTCTGTACGTCTACCTGTACAACACATTCTGTACGTCTACCTGTACAACACATTCTGTATGTCTACCTGTACAACACATTCTGTACGTCTACCTGTACAACACATTCTGTACGTCTACCTGTACAACACATTCTGTACGTCTACCTGTACAACACATTCTGTATGTCTACCTGTAAAACACATTCTGTATGTCTACCTGTACAACACATTCTGTATGTCTACCTGTACAACACATTCTGTACGTCTACCTGTACAACACATTCTGTATGTCTACCTGTAAAACACATTCTGTATGTCTACCTGTACAACACATTCTGTATGTCTACCTGTACAACACATTCTGTATGTCTACCTGTACAACACATTCTGTACGTCTACCTGTACAACACATTCTGTATGTCTACCTGTAAAACACATTCTGTATGTCTACCTGTACAAAACATTCTGCATATCTACCTGTACAACACATTCTGTACGTCTACCTGTACAACACATTCTGTATGTCTGCCTGTACAACACATTCTGTACGTCTACCTGTACAACACATTCTGTATGTCTGCCTGTACAACACATTCTGTACGTCTACCTGTACAACACATTCTGTATGTCTACCTGTAAAACACATTCTGTATGTGTACCTGTACAACACATTCTGTATGTCTACCTGTACAACACATTCTGTACGTCTACCTGTACAACACATTCTGTATGTCTGCCTGTACAACACATTCTGTACGTCTACCTGTACAACACATTCTGTATGTCTACCTGTACAACACATTCTGTATGTCTACCTGTACAACACATTCTGTACGTCTACCTGTACAACACATTCTGTATGTCTGCCTGTACAACACATTCTGTACGTCTACCTGTACAACACATTCTGTATGTCTGCCTGTACAACACATTCTGTACGTCTACCTGTACAACACATTCTGTACGTCTACCTGTACAACACATTCTGTATGTCTACCTGTACAACACACCTCAATGTGTACAAAACAGCCGCTACAGTCCACGTCAGTGTACTGTAGCAGCAACAGCAGTCCACACCGCTAAGACCGTACAAGAACCACATCCACAGTTGCACAATAAAGACAATCAAATTACCATCTGATACACGTTACTAGCTGCTGCCTGTTGTTCGGCCCAAGTAAGTGTATCTCCCCCTCTGATATAGCCTTTTGTTGCCAAAAGAACAAGGCGCTGTCTGTTTGCGCCACCGTTTAAACTGCTTTACCTCCCTCCGTGTGTTTGCATGTGATTGAATTGAGGCCCGCATATTCGGAATTCCCTCTTACTCTGTCCTTTACCTTCCATCTTCTTTACTCCTACACACCACCCATCTCTCTCCCTCCTTCTCATTCCTTGGTATCTAACAACGATTCCTAGACTAAAGGATTTGTGGATACACTCTTCCTTATGTCCTGCTTCCTTTTCCACCCCCACAAGTTCTACTCATCCCACTTTTTCCTTCTACATCCATTGAGTGGTTTATAGGAATAGCTACGATGGAAGCTGGTGGTAGCAGAAACGCATTGGACCATCGACGAAACGCAGTCATGCAAAGAAGAGACAGCACACACAGAGACAATGGCCAGATAGCAGCAAGCAAAGCTATGGCAAGATGAAGGCTCAGGGAGGAGCGTAGCAAAGGAAGGCAGCTAAGATCAGAGTTTACCACCAGCAACAACGTGCGTGCACTTAATGCGAGATGAAGGAATTACCGAGTATTTCTGGTAAAACGGCTTTGTCTTGCAGAATGGCTACTATATTATTATTTGGTTATTCGGACAAATTTTCAAACACTGTCCCATAATTACGTAATAGTAAATAAAATTCTAATTGGAAGAGAAATGCATACTGGAAGGGAGACCTGAAAGGGAAGACACCACTTGGAAGATATAGGCGTAGATGGCAAGATACTAAATTGATCTTCAATAAATACGATTGGAGGGCGTGGAATGGCGTCATCTGGCTCAGGGCAGGGATAAGTAGCTTGCTTGCTGTTGTGAGTAAGGTAATGAAACTTCGGGGTTACATAAAATGCGGAGAATTTAACTAGAAATAGGATAGAAATAGGATAGGATAGAAATAGGATAGGATAGAAATAGGATAGGATAGGATAGAAATAAGAAACTATTAGCTTCTCAAGGACTCTACTTCATGGAGTCAATCAGTCAGTCCAGTTAGCAGTCAGCAGGCAGTCAGCCAGCAGTCAATCTGTCAGCTAGCCAGCCAGCAGTCATATCAGTAGCACAGCAGCCATCAGTCAGTCAGTTCAGGCAGCCAGCAGCCAGTCAGTAAGTCAACAGCCAGCCAGCAGCTAGCCAGTCAGCCAGCAGCTACCAGTCAGCCAGCCAGTTAGCCAATCAGTCAGTCAGTCAGGCAGCAGCCAGCCAGTCAGTATGTCAACCAGCCAGCCAGCCAGCTAGCCAGTCAGCACCAGCTAGCCATATCAGACCAGCCAGCTAGCCAGTCAGCCAGCCAGCTAGCCAGTCAGTCAGGCAGCCAGCCAGCCAGCCAGCCAGCCAGTCAGTAAGTCAACCAGCAGCCAGCCAGTCAGTCAGTCAGTCAGGCAGCCAGCCAGCCAGTCAGTAAGTCAACCAGCCAGCCAGCCAGCTAGCCAGTCAGCCAGCCAGCTAGCCAGTCAGCAGCCAGCTAGCCAGTCAGTCGGGCAGTCCAGTCAGCCAGCCAGCCAACTCAACTCAACTCAAGTGATATCTCAGGTTCTCACTGCAGCGTTATGACGGCTACTGTCTTCCGGGATGTGACGCCGTGTAGCTTTGTAGACAGGCACCAACGTTTCGTAGGAATTGACTGCTCTACCTCCAGCATATAACACAGAAGTAGCTGGTTCCTCCGAAACATATGTATCTTTACGTCACACTACACGGTTTAGTATTCTGTCTCAACGTCGTGACAGTGACACCTGCACGTAAGCTGCCATACGTCAGATCACTGACGCCTTAAGTCACACGTCACATAAATAGGCAATGTTGGGAGGCCAAAACAAGGACCACTGAGCAGGGGAAGAGCACCAGTAAGAATTCTGGCGAGTTCGTATGTCACTGGACGGGTTGGAGTTTTAGGATAAGCTCAGGAGCGATCTTGGGTGAGGAATGCTGGGTAATTACGCCACTTATATAAGCAGCACAGTGAGTCAAGTCTCCCACCCCAGAGCGCACCACTGGACAGGCTGTATTAGCATCAAGGAATGCAATTAGGAACAGATGCTTCATTGCCCTCACCCTATTCCTTCCTTCTTCTTTGCCAAAAGCAAGACACTGGGCCCTGTCTCCTCTCCACATCCGACGCCGCTAGGGGTCTTGAGTATTGGACGCGAGAGTCCACCCTCAAGACAGTCTCTAATACTTGGTGGCAACATACATTAAGGAGACCGACGAGGGGTGAGGGGACTACAGAGCGTGCAGTGGGTTCCACAGGGTCGAAGGTTGCAAGACTTTAAAGTGTACAACATATAATGCTATCTATATATTCATGTTTAGTTCAGCTAAGGCACTGAAGTACACACCGTTCACATGCAACGTTGTTACTGCACAAGCACATCGTCGGTAGATCACGTGGGTCTACTATAAACCCTTTAAGTCCCAGTGGTTACTATATATACCGCCAGGTTGAGCAATAAAATATCTACATTTTTACCACACCATGTATCTATGTGTTCCTTATTATTAACTAACTAACTAACTAACTCCATGGAGCACAGTCCTTCTTGAGAAGCTAACAGGTCGTCAGCTAGTCAAGAAATTCCCCGCGTTTTATGGAACCCGAAGGTTCATTACCGCATTCACAACAGCCCGCCACCTGTCCCTATCCTGAGCCATATCAATCCAGTCCATCCCCCCATCCCACTTCTTGAAGATCCATTTTAATATTATCTCCCATCTACGCCTGGGTCTTCCAAGTGGTCTCCTTCCCTCAGGTCTCCCCACCAAAATCCTGTATGCACCTCTCCCCTCAACCAAACGTGCTACGTGCCCCCCCACCTCATTCTTGATTTGATCACCCGAATAATATTTGGTGATGAGTACAGATCATTAAGTTCCTCGTTATGTAGTCTTCTCCACTCCCCTGTTACCCCGTCCCTCTTAGCTGATTCTCTCAGCTCACAACAATTACTAATGTACATTATAATAACATTTTGTTACACCCTGTATATTGTAAGTTCGTTATTAATATACGTTTTTAAAATACATTCGATTTAACGGACTTTCGGCAATAGCGGACACACCTTACCCTCTATTAGTCCGTTAAATCGAGGGCCTACTGTACATGCATTCTACTTTCTTAGCCCATTCCATTACGCTTAGCATTTTTCCGAAGTTTCCCTGCAAAATGTCGGGATGGGACATAAATGAGAACACAAATCTTTCCTTCCAACTTATTTCCACGTCGACGTCTGCAGTCACCACGTCACTTCAACCGAAATGACGTCACAACGTCGGTTGATACGTCACGAACTGACCCACTAACCAACACTCAACGCTAAGTACTACTAAAACAGGACTCATCTGAGTCCACTTCTGCTCTGCGAGGGGCTCTGCCAAGATCTTAGATCTGGAACCCTGTAAAATCGCGTACAGTTTGTCGGTTCTTTCTTATTTCTTTCTTTATTTTCTTTCTTTCTTTCTTTCTTTCTTTTCTTATTCTGACCTCTCTACACTGACTCAATATAGGTGTGAATGGTTACTGTTAGACCTGACCACACTCAATGACACACCACACTGGTAGGACTCCTCTGGACAAGGGATCAGCCCGTCGCAGAGACCTTGTCACATTTCTACAAAATGAAACTTAACTTTCGAGACGCCTGACAGTGTACAGGAGGGGTAAGGTAAAGGTCTCCCTAGAACAGGCCATGAAGGCCCAGGGGAGGAGTAGAGGTATAGCCCTACTTTTTCTTTAACCCCGGCACTACATGGGGGTGGGTGGTAAACTCCACGCCCCGGCCGCTTTACCCCCGGGAAAGAGACTGTCACATGGAAATACCTGCTCAGATGATGGAACAGTAACAAATCATGACAAACGTGTCTGTACGACGCACGGTTTGGTGGACTGCGGCCAAAATAGAACATTATATTTCGGCAAATCTATCCTACAGGATACAATGACTTTTCCTGGACGCAGTGAAGAGAGCTGCTTACTGCATCCAGTTCTTTTGTACGTCTTGCCTGAAATTATCAATTTAGTTCAATGTCGCTTTTTTCTGTGTAAAGCAGACCGGTAATTAAATCCAGAATATAGATCTTCCTAGAGCACGACTCTCACGTATCGAACATGCATCGTATTTTGAACTTATTTAAGGACGCTGTTTTAGCTACACAGATTAAATAGCGTCGAATATAATGACATGCTTTTTGAGAATACACGCATGCCGCGTTATTTGCAATTCAACCTCCGACTTCCTACATTTCTTAGCCATTAGAATATTCTAAAAATATATTTTTGTACCTTGGTGCAACACTAGCCTACGTCAAAGAAGCCATGTTTCGGAAAATGGACGTTGAAGGTTTTACACACAAAAAATAATAATACCTCTGAAGATCAACTTTAGACATAAGATTGGCTGACACTCACGTGACCCTTAATAATGAAGCTATGTCACAGGTTGTCATATTACACGAAAGAAAGTTTCCTCAAAATAGACACTGAGGGAGGAACATAGGCTGAGGGTGTTCGAGAATAGGGTGCTGAGGGGGGTATTTGGGCCTAAGAGGGACGGGGTATCAGGGGAGTGGAGAAGACTACATAACGAGGAACTTAATGATATGTACTCATCACCAAATATTATTCGGGTGATCAAATCAAGAAGAATGAGGTGGGCGGGGCATGTAGCACGTATGGGGGAGGGGAGAGGTGCATACGGGATTTTGGTGGGGAGACCTGAGGGAAGGAGACCACTTGGAAGACCCAGGCGTAGATGGGAGGATAATATTAAAATGAATCTTCAAGAAGTGGGATGGGGGTACATGGACTGGATTGATATGGCTCAGGATAGGGACAGGTGGCGGGCTGTTGTGAATGCGGTAATGAACCTTAGGGTTCCATAAAACGCGGGGAATTTCTTGACTAGCTGACGACCTGTTAGCTTCTCAAGAAGGACTGTGCTACATGGAGTTAGTTAGTTAGTAAGTTGGTTTGTTATACGCATAGTAAGTGGAAGACCCAGATTTCAGGAAAAAGTGACATAGGTTAGTGTTGCACCAAGGTACGTACTTGTGTCCTACAAGGTTACAACTTACAGCCTTAAGGCTTATTGTGCAACCCTGTGATGAAGATGATTATTTTTTCGTTCTTCCTTGTAATGGAGCACCGGTGGAATGAAACTGACAGGGGAAAACAGAAGTACTCGGGGAAAAACCTGTCCCAGTGCCACTTTGTCCACCACAAATCCCACATGGATTGACCTGGGATCGAACCCGGTTCTCCGCTGTGAGAGGCCGGCGACTAACCGCCTGAGCCGTGGCACGGCCTCATATAAATTTTACAACATGAGTATTTTTAAGTGTAACAGACTAACCTACGCCTTATGGTAGTCACATCTCCCAACTGGTGTCCTTACCTTACAACGTTACGGTACCCAATTTCTCCTGGAATTTGAGTGTACTATTTGGACCTTCCCACCAAAATTGGCTGAGCACCAGTAGAGACTTACAAGGTCTAAGGGGAGGTTAAAGATGTTAAGGGGTTGAGCAAGGGGGAGAAATGTTACTTTAGTGTCCACCGCCACCCCACACACATCCTGCAGCATCCCTAAATGCACCCTTTCCACTGCTCTTTACTCATCTTGTATTGTAAACACCCACAAGCTGGCACATGCATAAGCACTGACCGCATACCTTACAGAAAACCTACACCCAGACTAATGTAAGTCGCATTTGCTTGTAATGGGTAAAGCCTTTTAAGCTGGTAACTGCTTAGTGTTCAGAAAACCTCGGCACAGTAAGGCACAGTGCTGTTCCTTAACCTAACCCATTACACCACATTACGGCTAAGCTGTGCTCACTACAAACTGTGTCTCTGTATTCTCTAATCATCGCCAAGATTGCAATAAAATTCTCTGCCACAGAAAGGCAGTTATCTTAGTTGTAATACGCACAACACAAAGTGCTGGAAGGCGAAATGTAGTTTGTCCACGTGTGTGCGTATTCACACGGCTGCCATTATTATTATTATATTATTATTATTATTATTATTACTACATAATAGCAGATTACCAGTTTGAAGAAAATCACAAGTTCCACAAGCGGAAACCAAGATGGGATTTGGAGAAGCTATATGCTTTGGAAGGCCGATCCCAGTGGCCGCGCGGTCTAAGGCGTGGATCTTCGGCCGCTCACTTGCTGGGATTGTGGGTTCGAATCCCACCGGGGGCATGGATGTCTGTCTGTTGTGAGTGTTGTGTGTTGTCAGGTAGAGGTCTCTGCGACGGGCTGATCACTCGTCCAGAGAAGTACTACATTGTGTGGTGTGTCTAGAAGTGTGTGATCATGAAACTCGACGAAACGAGGAGGCCAAGCCCATATAGGGCTGTCGACCCATAGACAAAAAAAATGCTTTGGAAGAGGCAACGGACCTGTCGTAGAAGACAGACTGCAGAATGAAGAGGATACGGACCTGTCGTAAGACAGACTGCAGAATGAAGAGGATACGGACCTGTCGTAAGACAGACTGCAGAATGAAAGGTACGGACCTGTCGTAAGACAGACTGCAGAATGAAGAGGAACGACTGTCGTAAGACAGACTGCAGAATGAAGAGGATACGGACCTGTCGTAAGACAGACTGCAGAATGAAGAGGATACGTACCTGTCGTAAGACAGACTGCAGAATGAAGAGGATACGGACCTGTCGTAAGACAGACTGCAGAATGAAGAGGATACGTACCTGTCGTAAGACAGACTGCAGAATGAAGAGGATACGGACCTGTCGTAAGACAGACTGCAGAATGAAGAGGATACGGACCTGTCGTAAGACAGACTGCAGAATGAAGAGGATAGTACCTGTCGTAAGACAGACTGCAGAATGAAGAGGATACGGACCTGTCGTAAGACAGACTGCAGAATGAAGAGGATACGGACCTGTCGTAAGACAGACTGCAGAATGAAGAGGATACGTACCTGTCGTAAGACAGACTGCAGAATGAAGAGGATACGGACCTGTCGTAAGACAGACTGCAGAATGAAATGAATAATAGCAGATTATTCACCAAAATCTATCAAGCAGGGAAGTTACTCGTACTTTCGGTCAAATTTTATGCGATGGTATCTGTAACAGACAGTGCAGCACACGATCCTCTTCAGCCTACTTCAACTTAAATAATTACCACACGACGCCGTGTAATAAGCCAGAAGACCACAGACTTTAACATCGCGGCGGAAGCCTTACATCAAAGTCACTTCGACATACTTAACACTCCCAATCATAAAGTCGATCCAGAGATCCGAGTATCGAACACACATATATGGGTACTACGTTACTTGAAACTGCTCTGCCACGTGAGATAACCACGAATGTTTGGCAAGACGGCTACATCTGCACACACGCACTAAATGTGTATTCTACTAACCGGTGCTGACATCTACAGTGTCCTTCGTGCCCGAACAAGGCAGCTGTTGGGAGATATTCCGACTGACGTAAGGCTTTCCACGTGATAAAGCTACCATGCTCGGGGACAAGATAAAAGAAACATCCTGCAGGAAAAGCATATAAACGTCTTTCAGCATTGGCACGTGCTGTAAGAGTATCTTAAAACGCAGTTTGTTACCATGTAACCAACTAACTAACTAACAGAGCACAGTCCTCCTTGAAAAACCACTACCTCGTCACACAGCCAACAACTTACCCGAATTTTATACAACCCAAAGGTTCATAACCGTGTTCACAACAGCCTGCCACTTGACCCTATCCTGAGCCAGATGCGTCCAGCCCACGGCCTCACATCCTACTTCTTCAAGCTCCATTTTAATAATATCCTTCCATCTACACCTACGTCTTTAAACTGATCTCTTGTTTAACCTTTTAAATACGAAGCCTAAACTGGTTTATTTAAAAATTCAGCTCGTACCGCGCAGTAAACACACTCCGTCTCAGTTATACAAACCAGTCAGTTAATGTTGTACAGTGAAATAATCGCTGTTTGTTCTAGATCCACACAAAACACATAAATACAGTCCGTACCGCGCAGTAAACACACTCCGTCTCAGTTATACAAACCAGTCAGTTAATGTTGTACAGTGAAATAATCGCTGTTTGTTCTGAGATCCACACAAAACACATAAATACAGTCCGTACCGCGCAGTAAACACACTCCGTCTCAGTTATACAAACCAGTCAGTTAATGCTGTACAGTGAAATAATCGCTGTTTGTTCTGAGATCCACACAAAACACATAAATACAGCCCGTACCGCGCAGTAAACACACTCCGTCTCAGTTATACAAACCAGTCAGTTAATGCTGTACAGTGAAATAATCGCTGTTTGTTCTGAGATCCACACAAAACACATAAATACAGCCCGTACCGCGCAGTAAACACACTCCGTCTCAGTTATACAAACCAGTCAGTTAATGCTGTACAGTGAAATAATCGCTGTTTGTTCTGAGATCCACACAAAACACATAAATACAGCCCGTACCGCGCAGTAAACACACTCCGTCTCAGTTATACAAACCAGTCAGTTAATGTTGTACAGTGAAATAATCGCTGTTTGTTCTGAGATCCACACAAAACACATAAATACAGTCCGTACCGCGCAGTAAACACACTCCGTCTCAGTTATACAAACCAGTCAGTTAATGTTGTACAGTGAAATAATCGCTGTTTGTTCTGAGATCCACACAAAACACATAAATACAGCCCGTACCGCGCAGTAAACACACTCCGTCTCAGTTATACAAACCAGTCAGTTAATGTTGTACAGTGAAATAATCGCTGTTTGTTCTGAGATCCACACAAAACACATAAATACAGTCCGTACCGCGCAGGAAACACACTCCGTCTCAGTTATACAAACCAGTCAGTTAATGCTGTACAGTGAAATAATCGCTGTTTGTTCTGAGATCCACACAAAACACATAAATACAGTCCGTACCGCGCAGGAAACACACTCCGTCTCAGTTATACAAACCAGTCAGTTAATGCTGTACAGTGAAATAATCGCTGTTTGTTCTGAGATCCACACAAAACACATAAATACACTGTGTGGGCAGAACGTAGATTTGTTGAATGTTAAACATGGCGGTACGTATAGTAACCACTGGGCTTTAGAGGGTTAATCCATACCTACTATATGTACTACCAATTTCACTGTCAGATTACTGTCAGAGTTTCAATCCAATCTTTATGTTTCTTAAAAAAAAACTTTAATCCGTATGACTTTAAGCTTCCCGAAGTGTACACAGACCATAATCATTTCATAATCGTGTGCTTCCTATCGTTTACTGTGATCGCTGCAGATTGTACTTAATTGCCATCTTTCTCAAAAGATCCACGTAAAGGTCAATGCCAAATAAATTAATCATACAGCACTGACGCAGTCTGAGCTAATTACAGCTCTGCCTCGCAACTGCTTACTTCAAGGTCTCATGTACGATTTACCAGCTTAGTAACTTCGAGTTCGCAACGCTCATTGTCCTTGCAAAGGAACCTACCGACATGAAACTCAGTCCGGTCTATAACTTCAAGGACTGTCATACAGTTAGCCAAGGCTTTCCATCCTGTCGCTATTTACATTAACAGTCTCAGATGGGTAGTTATTAATAGGAGTAGAAGATGGCAGCCATAAACTGTAGTAAAAAATGCTCGAATAAGTTAACAGAGTAGCTCTAGAGAGCAGCACCACTCAATGCATATTGCTATTCTAACTATATGGAGCAGAAGAATCCTTCTGGAGAAGCTAACAGTTCCTCATCTGGCAAGAAATTCATGTTTTATGGAACCCGAATGTTCATTACCGCGGTCACAAGAGCCTGCCGCTTGTCCCTATCCCAAGCCACATTAATCTAGCCCGCGTATTTCCATCCCATTTCTTTACAATCAATTTTAATATTATCGGTCCTCCCATCCACGCCTAGGTCTCCCAAGTGACCTCTTCCCTTCAGGTTTCCCCCCCCCCCCAAAAAAAAAACCCGCAGGCATTTTTATTCTCCCGACATGCTCCGCCCATCTCATTAAATTTGATTTGTTCACAGGCACAATATTTGCTTACGTCTCAAATTCAGTCTTCTGGTGTAAACGCGGCGACGTTTCCACAACTTTTCATGTTAACGTATTTACGCATTTATAACAGTTTGTTTTACATACGCACATTCTGTACGTAAGTGGAAACTGCTTTATCAACAGACTTCCACGTTTCACACTCAGTAATGGTGTTGATAACGGCAACATTTTACCAACAAAATTTCAAAGGCTTTACTAACTAACTAACTCCACGTAGCACAGTCCTTCTTGAGGAGCTAACAGGTCGTCAGCTAGTCAAGAAATTCCCCGCGTTTTATGGAACCCGAAGGTTCATTACCGCACTCACAAGAGCCCGCCACCTGTCCCAAAGAATCAGTCCAGGTCCGAGGCTCTATATAGTGTTTCGTAACGTGGTAATTTTTTACGGTGAGGAGTTGTTAGCACCTCCCCCAACCCCCAAGCGGGAAAGGGACCACTCCTTGTCGGATGTCCGCGACTACATATTCGCAGCTACCCTCCATATTCGGAGGCCGTTCCTCCATCCGCAACCCGAGGACGCGCCATGCCGTGGTGACCAAAGGCTTTACACTACACAAAGTCCTCATTTTATCTGACACATACTGTCTGTCACATACTGTCTGACACATACTGTCTGACACATACTGTCTGACACATACTGTCTGACACATACTGTCTGACACATACTGTCTGACACATACTGTCTGACACATACTGTCTGTCACATACTGTCTGACACATACTGTCTGTCACATACTGTCTGACACATACTGTCTGACACATACTGTCTGACACATACTGTCTGACACATACTGTCTGACACATACTGTCTGACACATACTGTCTGACACATACTGTCTGACACATACTGTCTGACACATACTGTCTGACACATACTGTCTGACACATACTGTCTGACACATACTGTCTGACACATACTGTCTGACACATACTGTCTGACACATACTGTCTGACACATACTGTCTGACACATACTGTCTGACACATACTGTCTGACACATACTGTCTGACACATACTGTCTGTCACATACTGTCTGACACATACTGTCTGTCACACAAAATAATGACCTTAAGACTGTAAATCTCCCGTCAAGCTAGGATCTCCTTACTGCTCTACAATCATAATTTTGTATCAGTTCTGTGAAACACGCAGCAGCTGAAAATTACTTAATGTACGGGCGAGATTTTCAGCACCCGTCCAGACCGGCCCTGGGGCCTACCCAGCCTCCTGTACAATGGGTACCGGGTCATTCCCAGGGGTAAAGCGGTCGGGGCGTGGCGTTGACCACCCACCCCTATCTAGCGCCGAGGTTAAAGAAAGAGTAGAGCTATACCTCTACTCCCCCTGTGGACCTTCATGGCCTGTTCTAGGGTGAACTTTACCTTTACGGTTAAGACGGAACGGCGACTAGATGAGGACTCTGGGAAGGGGTGGAAAGACCGATATCGCCTTACAAGGTGCCACACAAGCCAAAAGACAAATATGTCAACTTTCACAGCTTTCGAAATCTAGACTATAACACGCGTGACATCAGAACACGTGCTTTGTCACGATCACGATCACTGTACTTGCACATATATTTATTTACACAGTCCACAAGTTGCATCACAAATATAACAACAATTAATACACACATTAATATCTGTACACGGAAGATTTTTCTAAGAACACCCACGCTCACTTGAGTGCCCCGTGACCTGAGAGTGACCTTTGCAAAAACAACAGATGCATTTAGACAAAGGCACGGGATATTTTACCTAACGGTGTGGTGACCTGTGACCTGATGCTGCCTATCGTGTGAACAGACTGAAAGTGCAAGCAGTTTATTGCATAATGCAGTAACTGGCAGGGAAACCCGAGGTACAATACGACGACGTTAGGCCCGCCGTTCCGACCCACTCTGACAGACGTAAAGCACAAACTCACCGCCTGCTACTGGACGAGGGACGTCCTTACGATGAACTGCAACATGGCGTTTATCTAAACGATAATAATTCTGTCACTTCTACATAAAATCGTTGATGATTTAATCCGATTAGTTAGTAAAAAAAACACACTGTATCCAAATGTCACCGGCACATCGCGGCTCATTGGAACAGTCACCAAAACTGCATCAATCTCTGCACCAAGGGGCCGGTGTAGCTCATTCGTACAGTAACTAAGCTAAGGGCTGGATGATCCGGGTTTCGCTTCCCGGCAGGGGCAAAAGTGCCGAGGTTAAGAATGAGTGAAGCTGTACCTCCACGCACCCTATATGACTTCATGGTATGGGCAGGGAGTTTACAGTAACTTTTACCAAAAGCCGTGTCATGGCTCAGGCGGTTAGACGTCGGCCTCCCACCGCGGAGGTCTGGGTTCAATCACAGGTCAGTCCATGTGGGATTTGTGGTGGACAAATTGGCACTGGGACAGGTTTTTCCCCCAGTACTTCGGTTTTCCCCTGTCAGTTTCATTCCACCGGTGCTCCATTACTTGTAAAATGAAAAAAACTTTTCATCTTCATCACAAGGTTGCAAAATAAGCCTTAAGGCTGCGGTGCGTCTGTAGCTTCTGCTGCGGGGCCCTTCACCACAACAACAAAAAAACTTTTACCAAAACGTCCAGACCGACTCTGGGTCCCATACACCCTTCTGTGCAATTGATACCGGGGAATCTTTCACGAGGGTAAATCGGCCGGAGCGTAACGCTGACCACTCACCTCCATGTCGTACCATAGTTGAGTTAAGCTGCACCTCTACTCCTCCCTTAATACGTTCACGACACGCACACAACTTCACCTTTCACCCTCTGCTAACCCATTTTAACATCCATACGTAAAGACAACCCTCGTACTTCTGACCTTACAATTCTCCCTTCTGTCTGTTCACTGTAACCAATAACATCGCGTCACTGCAGACACCTGACTGACTGACTGACTGACTGATCACTGTCAATACCGGAACCCTTCATTTCATTACAACGCATACAGAGACTACATACCCTCTAAACCTAACTGGTTACTATTTGTACCATCATGTTTAACACCCACACAGCGTATTTATGTGTTCTGTAGCATTCTCACGACAAACAGTGACTTTCCCATACAAGACTCACAGACAGGTCTTGCAAATGTAGACACTGTGTTGGTGTGAACTAGATCGTCACTTAAAATGTGCTTTCATTTATTATTTCAAGGGGTTAATATTGCCGATCCCAGTGGCCGGCGGTCTAAGGCGTCGGTCTACGGCCGCTCGCTTACTGGGATTGTGGGTTCGAATCCCGCCGGGGCATGGATGTTTGTGTTGTGTTGTAAAAGGACGGTTGTGGACCGTAAGAGACACGAAAGGACGAAAAAGGATTAATACAGAACAAAAATGGATCAAAGGGGAAAACCCAGGAATTAGAAGAAGAAGAAAAAAAAACCGCCTAGGGCATGGATGTCTGTCTGTTGTAAGTGTTGTGTGTTGTCAGGTAGAAGTCTCTGCGACGGGCTGATCACTCGTCCAGAGGAGTCCTACCGAGTGTGGTGTGTCTGAGTGTGATCGTGAAGCGTCGAAAGATGAGGCGGTCTAGGCCCCCAAGGGCTGTCCAGCCATTGGAAAAAAAAATATTGTCCTTAGCTAAGTTTCTGTCCTAATTAAGGTTAAAACTACGGCAGAACAGTTGGATACAAAATTAAAGGAGCCAAGGCACACAAAAAGCACCGACCGGTAAGCCAGCAGGTAATAATACATGTCACAAGCACTTTACGGTCTGTTGCTTAGTTAATATATCATGCATTCTTCCATTTGATCCTTTACAGTAACAGAAGAAAGGCTTTATGGGGATAAACGTACGTCCGTCGGTGGCGACCAGCAGGAACGACTATTTCTTACTTCTCCTGCATGCCTTTGATCTTTGCGCCTGTCGACGGCGGCCCCGCCGAACAGCTGTTATTAGAGTAAGATATTCAACAAAGCTTTCAATTTGTTTAGCAGAGTAACATCAAAGCCTCTGAACGTTTCACAAAATAGTCCGTCACTTGCCTATTTCTTTAAGCAATTCCTTGCTATCAATGCCGCTCGAAATGTCGTGACTTCGGGCACACACTGCCCTTACCCCGTGACAAGCCACTATGTCACTGACAGTTGGATTTAAACCTGGCATATTGTGCTCTCTGGTGGGCCGCGATAGCTCAGTAGGTATAGCGACTCCCTACGGGCTGAACGTTCGAGGATCGAATCCCGGTGTTGGGCGAGATTTTCAGCACCCGTCCAGACTGGCCCTAGGGCCTACCCAGCCTCCTGTACAATGTATACCGGGTCTGTTTCCCGGGGGTAAAGCGGCCGGGGCGTGGAGTTGACCACCCACCCCATCTAGTGCCAGAGTTAAAGAAAGAGTAGAGCTATACCTCTCTGGGCCTTCATGGCCTGTTCTAGGGAGAACTTTACCTTTTCATATTGTGCTCCCTGAAGATGGCACGATTGTGCCGAAACATGTCGCAGCTACGTGTTTAACACTCACATGTAACTAATAATGTGCATTTGGTTAGTACAATAAACTGACTTCATTGACCTCACGTCACCTACAGACTGTATACCGGTAATACATTGACCTCACAACGTCACCTACAGACTGTGTACCGGTAATACATTGACCTCACGTCACCTACAGACTGTATACCGGTAATACATTGACCTCACAACGTCACCTACAGACTGTGTACCGGTAATACATTGACCTCACGTCACCTACAGACTGTATACCGGTAATACATTGACCTCACGTCACCTACAGACTGTATACCGGTAATACATTGACCTCACAACGTCACCTACAGACTGTGTACCGGTAATACATTGACCTCACGTCACCTACAGACTGTATACCGGTAATACATTGACCTCACAACGTCACCTACAGACTGTGTACCGGTAATACATTGACCTCACGTCACCTACAGACTGTATACCGGTAATACATTGACCTCACGTCACCTACAGACTGTATACCGGTAATACATTGACCTCACAACGTCACCTACAGACTGTGTACCGGTAATACATTGACCTCACGTCACCTACAGACTGTATACCGGTAATACATTGACCTCACAACGTCACCTACAGACTGTGTACCGGTAATACATTGACCTCACGTCACCTACAGACTGTATACCGGTAATACATTGACCTCACGTCACCTACAGACTGTATACCGGTAATACATTGACCTCACAACGTCACCTACAGACTGTGTACCGGTAATACATTGACCTCACGTCACCTACAGACTGTATACCGGTAATACATTGACCTCACAACGTCACCTACAGACTGTGTACCGGTAATATATTGACCTCACAACGTCACCTACAGACTGTATACCGGTAATACATTGACCTCACAACGTCACCTACAGACTGTGTACCGGTAATACATTGACCTCACGTCACCTACAGACTGTGTACCGGTAATACATTGACCTCACGTCACCTACAGACTGTGTACCGGTAATACATTGACCTCACGTCACCTACAGACTGTATACCGGTAATACATTGACCTCACAACGTCACCTACAGACTGTGTACCGGTAATACATTGACCTCACAACGTCACCTACAGACTGTGTACCGGTAATATATTGACCTCACGTCACCTACAGACTGTGTACCGGTAATACATTGACCTCACAACGTCACCTACAGACTGTGTACCGGTAATACATTGACCTCACGTCACCTACAGACTGTGTACCGGTAATACATTGACCTCACGTCACCTACAGACTGTGTACCGGTAATACATTGACCTCACAACGTCACCTACAGACTGTGTACCGGTAATACATTGACCTCACAACGTCACCTACAGACTGTGTACCGGTAATACATTGACCTCACGTCACCTACAGACTGTGTACCGGTAATACATTGACCTCACGTCACCTACAGACTGTGTACCGGTAATACATTGACCTCACAACGTCACCTACAGACTGTGTACCGGTAATACATTGACCTCACAACTTCACCTACAGACTGTGTACCGGTAATACATTGACCTCACAACGTCACCTACAGACTGTGTACCGGTAATATATTGACCTCACAACGTCACCTACAGACTGTGTACCGGTAATGCCTTCACTTCTACTATAAAGGCGCCTGGCTCGAATCCCACCTGGGACACCTGCAATTTTGACTGGTTTTCGTGATTTTGCGCAGTCCCTACAGGTAAATACAGCGGGGGGTAGTTTCTCGGTCAGGGCACTACCACTCCCGACATCCTACTAAATCCGTGAGTCACATTCATCCTATCATAGACACAACACAATATTTTCATTCATTCTGCAGTCTGTCTTACGACAGGTCCGTAGCCTCTTCCAAAGCGAGTTCTCCACACAGTGCGATCTAGTGCTTCCTCTTTCAATTTACAGTATCTTCTCTTTTCCTTAAGGTACAGTACGCCATAAAGTAAATCAGAACAAAGCAGTGTCGGTGTCAAATGGGGCTGGAACACCAAAACAGATTGTTTCAGTAACACGTAACAAGTTCCTACACTTTGTGCACAACAGCATGTCACAATGCAGCACAATTTTAAGTCTCAAGTTCGAAGTACAAACGTCACCTACGCTACACGGACGCCCACATCCAGTTCCTAGTCTCATAGAACAGCAGTACCTCTGCATTTCAGACAGCAGCCGATCCACAGTGTCGACAATAACTATTTGTAACAATCACACACACACACCATAAGCATACACACGTCATAAGCATACACACGTCATAAGCATACACACGCCATAAGCATAAACACACGTCATAAGCATACACACGCCATAAGCATAAACACGCCATAAGCATACACACGTCATAAGCATACACACGCCATAAGCATACACACGCCATAAGCATACACACGTCATAAGCATACACACGCCATAAGCATACACACGCCATAAGCATACACACGCCATAAGCATACAAACGCCATAAGCATACACACGCCATAATCATACACACGCCATAAGCATACACACGCCATAAGCATACACACGCCATAAGCATACACACGCCATAAGCATACACACGCCATAAGCATACACACGCCATAAGCATACACACAGTACCATAAGCATACTCACGTCATAAGCATACACACACACCATAAGCATACACACACCATAAGCATACACACACCATAAGCATACACACACCATAAGCATACACACACCATAAGCATACACACACCATAAGCATACACACACCATAAGCATACACACACCATAAGCATACACACACCATAAGCATACACACACCATAAGCATACACACACCATAAGCATATACACACCATAAGCATACACGCCATAAGCAAACACGCCATAAGCATACACACACAAGCATACACGCGCATAAGCATACACACACCATAAGCATACACACGCCATAAGCATACACACATCATAAGCATACACACACCATAAGCATACACACGCCATAAGCATACACACGCCATAAGCATACACACGTCATAAGCATACACACACCATAAGCATACACACACCATAAGCATACTTAACGAGACAGCGGAGGATGTCTGAATGTTCAGGCAGGTGGTGTATATAGCAAGCACCATAATGACAGAAGCAGCATTCGGGTATTATGGGGTGTGACGTTCTATCGCTGGGTGTTTTTCCCCACGTTTCGACGAAATATAGTGTTTTTATATTCAAGGGTCCAGGGGTCAAATGATATTTTTCTTCTTGGCTAGACGATGAAGGCAATACGTTCCGTCGAAACGTCGGGAAACAGCGACAAAACGTCACAGCCCACAGGACCTTAATCCTCAACGACACCGATATGAAATCCTCAAAACAATGCAAAAAATTGTGTTCAGCTTATGGCACGCGGCAGCAGACGGCAACACAGCGCTGTGTGCATGAACTGCCGTCACCGACTTCCGAAGCTTTCATATGCAAATAACACAGTACTTCGACTGCTGGCCACCGCGCCTTTCAACAGCAAGTTGCAAGAATCATCATTAATGTAATGTTAGCAAGGGAGTCGTTTAAAAGACAGAAGCGTGGAACTCTTACCAATTCCCTGTGCAAAGGTTACGTCACCGCAGCAGGCAAAAATGTAGGAATATCGTTCAGTATTAAAACTTTCCAAAAACGTATCTTTTTTTAAACGCACCGTAAAAATGTAAAAACGTGTGTGGTACATCAAATACAGGGCATATACAAACGAATGGTGCGGTTTTAATAGTGTTCACTATTAAAACCGCACCATTCTTTTGTGTATGCCCTGTACAAGCGAACTTACCTGCTTATGCATATTACACTTAAGCTTCATGTGATACTGTAGTTGAAGCTTCAATGAAATGACAAAAACTTTTTTCTTTTACCAAATTTAAAGGCACTACATAAACTGTATAATACATGCAGGCCTAATTTGAGGACACACAATAAATTTCGAGACCTAGGGATACGGGGGTGGATTGTATTAATCTGGCTTCAGATGGGGCAAGTCGCAGACTCTTGTGAGCACGGTAGGAATATCCGGGTTCCATAAAATGAGGGGAATTACTGGCTAGCTGAGGAACTGTCAGCTTTTCAAGAAGGACTCTATTACATGCAGTAGGCAAACATACATGAATGGAATTAAATTTTAACATTACTAATTTAATTTGAAGCTGACGTCATTTTATTAGAGACTGGGAACAGTAATACGCACCTAAAGACCGGATACTGAAATAAATTACTGACGAACTTAACTAGACACAGTGCACGATTTTGGGTGAAAATGTTTAAACCAGTTTGGTGAAACTACTTGCTTGCTACAAGACTCTAGATATTTCGTTTCGAAAATCACACTCTGCTATTTTTCTACAGAACACAAGTCACGTGACGTCTCGACAGACTGCTGAGTGTTCAAAGCTAGGTGCTTTATGTCTCGTAACGAAGACAATTAGGCTATACTGTCATCGCTCCGCTCCTCGTAGTCTTCAATTATCTTCAGCTTCCTGAGAAATCGTTTGTTAGCTGCGATAACACAAGCAACGAGCGTCCTCTATATCACTCCTGCACATTAACCCTTTGAAGACCAAGCGTAAACTGTTTTATTTAAATACTCAGTCGGTACCGCGCAGTAAACACACTCCGTCTCAGTTATACAAACCAGTCAGTTAATGTTGTACAGTGAAATAATCGCTGTTTGTTCTGAGATCCACACAAAACACATAAATACAGTCCGTACCGCGCAGTAAACACACTCCGTCTCAGTTATACAAACCAGTCAGTTAATGTTGTACAGTGAAATAATCGATGTTTGTTCTGAGATCCACACAAAACACATAAATACAGTCCGTACCGCGCAGTAAACACACTCCGTCTCAGTTATACAAACCAGTCAGTTAATGTTGTACAGTGAAATAATCGATGTTTGTTCTGAGATCCACACAAAACACATAAATACAGTCCGTACCGCGCAGTAAACACACTCCGTCTCAGTTATACAAACCAGTCAGTTAATGTTGTACAGTGAAATAATCGCTGTTTGTTCAGAGATCCACACAAAACACATACATACAGTCCGTACCGCGCAGTAAACACACTCCGTCTCAGTTATACAAACCAGTCAGTTAATGTTGTACAGTGAAATAATAGCTGTTTGTTCTGAGATCCACACAAAACACATAAATACAGTCCGTACCGCGCACTAAACACACTCCGTCTCAGTTATACAAACCAGTCAGTTAATGTTGTACAGTGAAATAATCGCTGTTTGTTCTGAAATCCACACAAAACACATAAATACACTGTGTGGGCAGAACGTAGAATTGTTGAATGTTAAACATGGTGGTACATATAGTGACCACTGGGCGTTAAAGGGATAAACTCAGTTCGTACCGCGCAGTAAACACACTCCGTCTCAGTTATACAAACCAGTCAGTTAATGTTGTACAGTGAAATAATCGCTGTTTGTTCTGAGATCAACACAAAACACATAAATACACTGTGTGGGCAGAGCGTAGAATTGTTGAATGTTAAACATGGTGGTACATATAGTGACCTCTGGGCGTTAAATGGATAAACTCAGTCCGTACCGCGCAGTAAACACTTTTCATCTCCGTTACAAAAACAAATCAATTTACGTTATACAAGACAAAAGTCGCTGTTTGCTGTAATATAAATACAAAACACATAAATACAGTGTGGGCAGAACGTACAGTTTGTGAATGTTAAAACTGTTGATGTATCGAGTGACCGTTAGGCTTTAACAGGTTAGGCTTTACTGTATGCAACACTTGCTTCATACTCAGCAACTTAATTCTGTCCTCGCAGTCTGACCTTATTTGCTTTTCGTATACACCCACCCCTTAGACCAAACCGCGATTATGTCCATGCGTGGCATGACAGCTGGTGTGGCAGTAAAGATGCAGACTTGTAGTGAGAAGGTGACGGGGTTAAATCCGGACCGAGACACTGCGCTGTGGTTTGCCTCCGATCCTGAAGACAAATCCTTATCAGATCATCAACCATTCGAAACTCTTACACAGACACTGACAGCCTTGCAAAATAAACCACAGAAGTACCTATTAATTAACTAGCTAACTAACTCCATGGAGCAGTCCTTCTTGAGAAGCTAACAGGTCCTCAGCCAGTCAAATCCGCGCATTTTATGGAACTGTAAGGTTCAGTACAGTGTTCACAACAGCCCGACACTTGTTACTAACCTGAACCAGATTAATCCAGTCGAAGTTCCACCGTTTTTTTCTTTAAAGTCCATTTCAATATTATCCTCCCGTCTACGGCTAGGTCTGTAAAGTTGTGTTTCCTTCAGCTTTCCCCACAAAAACCATGCTTACATTTTTCTCTCCGTAAGTGCCACACATCTCATCCTCCTTGACCGAATAATATTTGGTGAGGAGTACAATCATGGAGCCCTCCATCAACCAACGTTATCCAGCCTCCTGCTGATTCCCCTTCAAATGCCTCAACATCTTCCTACCTAATCAAACCACAGACCAAAACTGCATTAAAGTCTTTGTAATAGACGTGCACTATGTTTTCTGAGATGTAGGAACCGAAGTTATGAGATCTCCGCTATTATAAGTTGCTGATCCACGTACGTTGGTTGGCTACCGACGTTTCGGGACAGCGTATCGGTCCCATATTCGAGGGTCAAAATGTCCAAGACTTAATTCATAAGTAATGTATAATAATATTCAAAAGTAATAATAATGTTTTAACTAGCACAAACTACATTTCAAACCCAGCTAACTAACTAACTAACTAACTAACCAACTAACTAACTAACTAACTCCATGTAGCACAGTCCTTCTTGAGAAGCTAACAGGTCGTCAGCTAGTCAAGAAATTCCCCGCGTTTTATGGAACCCGAAGGTTCATTACCGCATTCACAACAGCCCGCCACCTGTCCCTATCCTGAGCCATATCAATCCAGTCCACGCCATCCCATCCCACTTCTTGAAGATCCGTTTTAATATTATCAATCTCATATGGACTGGCCTGTGGCTGAAACCAGGCCTGCGACTAACCGACCGCCTGAGCCATAGCACGGCTTTAGAAGTGAACGAATTATCACTTCATTTATACAAATCACAGAATTAAAGCCAACAACAAATGCACTGTGTTTTCACATGTACAGTCAATTGCCCCTACATATGAGTATGTTTCGGCGTTAACAAGCCATCATCAGGTGACCCAAGTTTACACGCACTAAACATCCATTAGTTCATCTAATAACGTCTCTTATATCACACATAATACCAGTATTTAAGCATATAAAATCCTGGGAATAGTTACGTATTTATGCTATCATATATATATACATATATATAAGGTTAAAAAGTTTAAAAGAGTTTTAACATTACATGTATACATGTTGGTTTGAAATTCATGGCAGTCTTGTACGGAATATCCAAGTAAAGTTGGGAATATCCAAGTAAAGTTGAGCATATCCTGTATTATGTTGTTACGTGTCCTGTTTCTGTGTATGTAAATACAGTGCATATGTAGGTTTTAATCTCGTGATTTGTTATCGTGATGCACGTTGAATATAATATGAAATTCATTTATACAATTTTATCCGCTTTCCTGTTCAGATGCTTTGTTATGCATTTATACGCAAGGACAGGCACGTCACGTGACGTGTTGTGCGTCGCTGTATCTGCTCGCTCGCCCGTCCGTCCGGCATTCATGAACGCCATGTGGTCAAATGCAACAACACTGAACAACATTTTGATATTTATACAGTCACAGAACTACCTGAAATACATAGTCCTGCTCACGTAGAGTGTAACAGGTCAACTGTTTACACCACAGAAATTGTTTACACACGCATAAAACAAGTATGGAAAGGCATTACGTAGAACACAATTCTGGCACGTTCGCTATCATTTGCTTGTGTATGTTTAACGTTAACGAATTTGCAAATTTCAATTTTTTCCCCGCAACTTACGTTCCAACAATTTCAGCACCAGTATACTATTTAGCGAGCTGTATTCAAGACGCATACAAAAATACACTGACGCGTCGACATGAAGAGCTCCTACTTTAAAATAAATTGTAAATGTGTCGGACAATTTTCAACGAAATTAGTTATCAAATGCCACTAAAAACCCTTTCAATGTTTCTCGAGGTATTACATGCGAACAGTCAGACATGGCGAATCGATAGCCATATCTGGAACTTGACCTTCACAAACCGCCAAAAAAAGGGAAACTAGATCGCCATATTTAATTTAACTACTTACCATCCAATGTATTATTTCCAGTTGGGCAGTTCACGTAAACATCTTTCGTAAACTCAATATGGTCATCAAATGGGACGGCCACGATTTACGATGCCAAACACAGTAAACACAACACATACATATGCACGGTTATAACTTAACAAAGAACTACGTTAATACACTGACAAATAACTCGTAAATTCACCGGTAATTACGCACACCGACTCGTCTTGGTACACATCCCGCACAGATTTACACAACACACCATTGTTATTCATTTGCAACTACGTCGAAATGTTTAAAAATAAACTGTCGCTACGTAAACATGGACAATAATGGCACAGTTCTTACCGCACATCTGTTGCACACGATAGCGTACGTACTGACAACACTCAAAATGGCGTAACGCGTATGAAATCACAACAGAAGTAAATTAGCATAACATGCGACACAGTTCGGCTAATTATCAATTCCAATTAATCGCATAGTTGTCATTCATAGCAGCCTAATGTCTTATTTACCACGCAACCACCGTACAACCGCTACCAACCGACTGCACTATGTGCGGACTGATACAACTAACTCGAACGCGTTCTTTTTGCGACAGTCGTCATTCCTTTTGCTGATACACTTTGAGCACACGTGCACTATCCTGATGCAACGTGTTTAGACATTCCCTTCGTAAGGTACCGCCACAGCCGCTTAGTTCACAAACCTGCCACCAATCAAACGCAGCGCCAGGATTACCACCATTACTAATACTGAAGGATATTTCGATATTAATTGTTAGAAAGCTGCACAAAGAAAATGTTGGCCTCTCGGTATTAAAAAATCATTACACCTGCATGTAATTTAAAAAAATGCTACAGCTATGTAAGTTAATTTTAAAATGTTAAATGTTGGCCACAAAAATTAGGCTCCCGCGTCTGTCACACCAGCCGAAACGAAGAGTCGTATTGTTCTTAACAAATAGTTTTTTTGTAGTGAAGGGCCCCGCAGCAGAAGCTACGGACGCACCGCAGCCTTATTGTGCAACCTGTGATGATTAGTTTTTTATTTTTCCGTGTACTGGAGCATCGGTGGAATGAAATGACAGGGGAAAACCGAAGTACTCGGGGAAAAACCTGTCCAGTGCCACTTTGTCCACCACAAATCCCACATGGAATGACCCTGGGATCGAACCCGGGTCTCCGCGGTGGGAGGTCGGCGACTACCCCCTGAGCCATGGCACTGCCTAACAAATAGTTGGTACCAGTCAATAATCAGGCATTGTCATTTTCAATTGATTGAAAGTATCTGAAACACAAATTTCCCTGAAAGCACCAATCGTTATTTGGAGCGACACACAGACCAAATACAGTAAAGCGCAATATACAGAATAACATTCCTGCCAATCCTCCACAGATGGGAACCCCGAGCCTTTTTTTTTTTTACAATATGCCGAAAATTGTTTTGTTTTGCGCTTCGTTATTGTTAAATTAAACATTGATTTGTTACAACATTTATATTTTGTGTTGGTATCACAGAGGCTTCACGCACGTTGTACTCACCGCTATTAATTTGCATGCACAGTGCAGGTGGCAGGTCATGTCAAGGTATCCTGGTACTGCCATCTTGTGATCGACTGTGCTACTCTTTCTCATATTTCCATTTTGACATGAGTTTCACTTAAGTCTACCGGTGTGTCACTAGATGGCAGAATGGGTCACATCCTGATCCATCTATTAGCGATTTTGCGAAGCTCTATGTCCGTTCCCTGTGCATATTACGAACATGTGTGGTCAATCATGCTATAGTTGTGAGAAATACTAAACATGGACAAATATTTGATGTAAGTTGGTGTTATGTTAGAAACAGAGGATCAAAATATGTTTTAGGGCTGCGTTTGCATAATAAGGACCTCATTATTTGCACTCATCATATAATGGTCCATTCCGGTGATCAGAACAAGGATATGTGATTAGGCATGCGACACATATGGGACACAAGAAGGTTGACGTAAGGAAACCTGAAGGAAAGAGACCACTTGCAAGACCTAGGCATATATGGGGAATGATATTAAAATGGACCCTAAAGAAGTAAGATGACAGTGGACGACTAACGCACATGCAGCCCTAGTGTTTAGTGCTGACAGTGTTAAACGCGGCTATTGCAAGTGTCACCGGGAGCCTTCGGTAATAACATTCAGGGCGGTCCGAGTAAAGGTAAAGGTAAAGATCACCTAGAACAGGCCATGAAGGCCTCGGCGCTAGATGAGGGTGGGTGGTCAAGGCAACGTCCCGGCCGCTTTACCCCCGGGAATGACCCGGTACCCATTGTACAGAAGGCTGGGTAGGCCCCAGGGCCGGTCTAGACGGGTTTCCGGATTATTTACATCCAGAGGTGACCTTTGGTTATTAGCTGTACACGTGGTCGGAACATGTAGCAGACCGTTGTGCGGTGGAACGTGGACAGCTGAGTTTAAAGGACGTCAGTCCGTTGTGTATCTATAACACAAATCAAGACACAATCCGTGCAAACACAACTACGTTCCATTTATTACACATTTTTTTTTCCTTGGTGGGGGGGCTGACCCTGACGTAATATATAATTTATTTTTGATTTTAAAAATTATGTTATAAAAATCATGTTATAAGTACAACATAACTGTCTGCAACTGCATTTATGTACACACGAACATAACTGCATGTTCCATCACTCAATCACAGTGTCCTATATTTTTTTCTTTTTAATTATATTAATTTATTTTTCAAAATTCTAATGTACAGTCATCAACCGATTTCAGTGGCTGATTTCGGCTGAAGGGTAAATCATGTAAAACGTTTGATGTCACACTATCTACATAACCTGCTTTTTTTTTTAATTTCAGTTATTGGGGGTTTGGGGGGGGTGATTTCGGCTGAAGGGTAAATCATGTAAAACGTTTGATGTCACACTATCTACATAACCTGCTTTTTTTTTAATTTCAGTTATTGGGGGTTGGGGGGGGGGTGATTTCGGCTGAAGGGTAAATCATGTAAAACGTTTGATGTCACACTATCTACATAACCTGCTTTTTTTTTTAATTTCAGTTATTGGGGTTTTGGGGGGGGGGCTGCAGCGCAGCCTAACCGCCTTTGGACAGCCTGATTATACATAATATAAAACGAACGTGCTGTGCTTGACGATTGTTATTTTTAATTTGAGCTGATGGGGTTTTGGGTGGCGGGGGGGGCTGAGAGCCCGGTTGTGGCAGCTGCTACAACACAGCGTGGTGCAGTTGAGGAAGAGCCTGCAGTGTTGTGAGTTGCTAAAACACACGTGTGCAATTGAGCTGAAGCCTAGCAGTGTTTGGCAGGCTTGCTCATCATCGTGGTGGCAAGTTGAGCTGAAGAGCCTGCAGTGTTGTGGCAGCTTGCTACAACACAGCGTGGTGGCAAGTTGAGCTGAAGAGCCTGCAGTGTTGTGGCAGCTTGCTACAACACAGCGTGGTGGCAAGTTGAGCTGAGAGCCTGCAGTGTTGTGGCAGCTTGCTACAACACAGCGTGGTGGCAAGTTGAGCTGAAGAGCCTGCAGTGTTGTGGCAGCTTGCTACAACACAGCGTGGTGGCAAGTTGAGCTGAAGAGCCTGCAGTGTTGTGGCAGCTTGCTACAACACAGCGTGGTGGCAAGTTGAGCTGAAGAGCCTGCAGTGTTGTGGCAGCTTGCTACAACCAGCGTTGGTGGCAAGTTGAGCTGAAGAGCCTGCAGTGTTGTGGCAGCTTGCTACAACACAGCGTGGTGGCAAGTTGAGCTGAAGAGCCTGCAGTGTTGTGGCAGCTTGCTACAACACAGCGTGGTGGCAAGTTGAGCTGAAGAGCCTGCAGTGTTGTGGCAGCTTGCTACAACACAGCGTGGTGGCAAGTTGAGCTGAAGAGCCTGCAGTGTTGTGGCAGCTTGCTACAACACAGCGTGGTGGCAAGTTGAGCTGAAGAGCCTGCAGTGTTGTGGCAGCTTGCTACAACACAGCGTGGTGGCAAGTTGAGCTGAAGAGCCTGCAGTGTTGTGGCAGCTTGCTACAAACACTGCGTGGTGGCAAGTTGAGCTGAAGAGCCTGCAGTGTTGTGGCAGCTTGCTACAACACAGCGTGGTGGCAAGTTGAGCTGAAGAGCCTGCAGTGTTGTGGCAGCTTGCTACAACACTGCGTGGTGGCAAGTTGAGCTGAAGAGCCTGCAGTGTTGTGGCAGCTTGCTACAACACTGCGTGGTGGCAAGTTGAGCTGAAGAGCCTGCAGTGTTGTGGCAGCTTGCTACAACACTGCGTGGTGGCAAGTTGAGCTGAAGAGCCTGCAGTGTTGTGGCAGCTTGCTACAACACAGCGTGGTGGCAAGTTGAGCTGAAGAGCCTGCAGTGTTGTGGCAGCTTGCTACAACACAGCGTGGTGGCAAGTTGAGCTGAAGAGCCTGCAGTGTTGTGGCAGCTTGCTACAACACAGCGCCGACTGCTTCTACACAAGTTACAATACTACGATCAAGGACACACAGCCACATATTTTTCGCACTCAAAACTGAGCACTGACCGTTACAGAATTGCCCGGAGAACTTTGGAGAGGACAAAGAAACCTGTTCCAGCTCCCTCAATACGCACACATACCTCACGCACAAGTCACGTGGTGGTAAGAAGACGCACAGGAATTTCCACTAGTCTCATTCGTGATTTCATCATCCAGTCGGACGAAGGCGGTATTTCCGGTGGTAGACCAAGTCCGTTACGTCTCAACTAAGTCGGTACAGCGTTCAACATTCACAACACTGGCCTGACAGTGGAAAGCAAAGATAGCGTCGCGTCGCGTCGCGTCGCGGATGTGCGCTGAGAAAAGCAACAACGAGCATTCTGGAGTTCTGTACGACATTAAACGTCGGTGGCTGTACACGGAACTACTTTGACAAGCAGAGTAACCACGTGTGAACTTGCGTCACTAACCGTGCCAGCAGTGGTTGTATCATGGTACGGCCGGGGCGGGGAGGGGGGGGGGGATTTACAGGTTAAATAAGTGGCGTGACATGTAGCACGTATGGGGGTGAGGAGCGTTTTGGTGGGGAAACCTGTAGGGAAACAGACCAGTTGGAAGACCTAGGAGTAGAAGAGAGGATAATATTAAAATGGATCTTCAATAAATCGGTTGGGAGGGCACGGATTGGATTGATCTAGCTCGGGACAAGGACAGGTGGCGGGCTGTTGTGAATGCACTAATTAACATTCAGGTTCCATGAAATGTGGGGAATTTCTTGACTAGCTGACGACCTGTTAGCTTCTCAAGAAGGACTGTGCTGCATGTTGTGGCAGTAGCAGTAGCAGTATATTGTTGTGCAGGTAACATTGCACACACCTGTCATGTCAAGAAAGGGGAAAGTACATTCCAGTTAACAGAAGTGACATCAAATGTATTATATAAAAATAATTCCTGATTTCAACAGAAACATTTCTTGAATGTATGTCGTTGCTAAAAGTTGTTTCAAGGTTAATTGCTATGGAAAGCTCATGAAGCCGACACAAGACTCATATCAAGTGTCAATAACGTCTTATGCCTGTCAAGTAGTAACTTCTATTATTTATTTATTCATTTATTCATCAATTAATTTATTTGTTTTTTTATTTTGTTTGTTTGTTTGTTTATTTATTTAATTTCATGCCAATTTCGTTTTCAATGTTTAATTTGACAAATACTGTATTTCATATTTTAGTACGACTGAAATACTCAAACATAACATATTCGCCTTCTTTGGTATAGGCACACACACATTCAGCCTCCCCATTTCTTCTTCTGCGTGTCAGTACAACAGACAGAAGTCAGTACAACAGACAGGAGTCAGTACAACAGGCAGGAGTCAGTACAACAGACAGGAGTCAGTACAACAGACAGAAGTCAGTACAACAGACAGGAGTCAGTACAACAGACAGAAGTCAGTATAACAGACAGAAGTCAGTACAACAGACAGGAGTCAGTACAACAGACAGAAGTCAGTACAACAGACAGGAGTCAGTACAACAGACAGGAGTCAGTACAACAGACAGAAGTCAGTACAACAGACAGAAGTCAGTACAACAGACAGAAGTCAGTACAACAGACAGAAGTCAGTACAACAGACAGGAGTCAGTACAACAGACAGAAGTCAGTACAACAGACAGGAGTCAGTACAACAGACAGGAGTCAGTACAACAGACAGAAGTCAGTACAACAGACAGGAGTCAGTACAACAGGCAGGAGTCAGTACAACAGACAGGAGTCAGTACAACAGACAGAAGTCAGTACAACAGACAGGAGTCAGTACAACAGACAGAAGTCAGTACAACAGACAGGAGTCAGTACAACAGACAGAAGTCAGTACAACAGACAGAAGTCAGTACAACAGACAGGAGTCAGTACAACAGACAGAAGTCAGTACATCAGACAGGAGTCAGTACAACAGACAGGAGTCAGTACAACAGACAGAAGTCAGTACAACAGACAGGAGTCAGTACAACAGACAGAAGTCAGTACAACAGACAGAAGTCAGTACAACAGACAGAAGTCAGTACAACAGACAGGAGTCAGTACAACAGACAGGAGTCAGTACAACAGACAGAAGTCAGTACAACAGACAGGAGTCAGTACAACAGACAGAAGTCAGTACAACAGACAGGAGTCAGTACAACAGACAGGAGTCAGTACAACAGACAGAAGTCAGTACAACAGACAGAAGTCAGTACAACAGACAGAAGTCAGTACAACAGACAGAAGTCAGTACAACAGACAGGAGTCAGTACAACAGACAGGAGTCAGTACAACAGACAGGAGTCAGTACAACAGACAGGAGTCAGTACAACAGACAGAAGTCAGTACAACACACAGGAGTCAGTACAACAGACAGGAGTCAGTACAACAGACAGAAGTCAGTACAACAGACAGGAGTCAGTACAACAGGCAGGAGTCAGTACAACAGACAGGAGTCAGTACAACAGACAGAAGTCAGTGCAACAGACAGGAGTCAGTACAACAGACAGAAGTCAGTATAACAGACAGAAGTCAGTACAACAGACAGGAGTCAGTACAACAGACAGAAGTCAGTACAACAGACAGGAGTCAGTACAACAGACAGGAGTCAGTACAACAGACAGAAGTCAGTACAACAGACAGAAGTCAGTACAACAGACAGAAGTCAGTACAACAGACAGAAGTCAGTACAACAGACAGGAGTCAGTACAACAGACAGAAGTCAGTACAACAGACAGGAGTCAGTACAACAGACAGGAGTCAGTACAACAGACAGAAGTCAGTACAACAGACAGGAGTCAGTACAACAGACAGAAGTCAGTACAACAGACAGGAGTCAGTACAACAGACAGAAGTCAGTACAACAGACAGGAGTCAGTACAACAGACAGAAGTCAGTACAACAGACAGAAGTCAGTACAACAGACAGAAGTCAGTACAACAGACAGAAGTCAGTACAACAGACAGAAGTCAGTACAACAGACAGGAGTCAGTACAACAGACAGGAGTCAGTACAACAGACAGAAGTCAGTACAACAGACAGGAGTCAGTACAACAGGCAGGAGTCAGTACAACAGACAGGAGTCAGTACAACAGACAGAAGTCAGTACAACAGACAGGAGTCAGTACAACAGACAGAAGTCAGTACAACAGACAGAAGTCAGTACAACAGACAGGAGTCAGTACAACAGACAGAAGTCAGTACAACAGACAGGAGTCAGTACAACAGACAGGAGTCAGTACAACAGACAGAAGTCAGTACAACAGACAGGAGTCAGTACAACAGACAGAAGTCAGTACAACAGACAGGAGTCAGTACAACAGACAGGAGTCAGTACAACAGACAGAAGTCAGTACAACAGACAGGAGTCAGTACAACAGACAGAAGTCAGTACAACAGACAGGAGTCAGTACAACAGACAGGAGTCAGTACAACAGACAGAAGTCAGTACAACAGACAGAAGTCAGTACAACAGACAGGAGTCAGTACAACAGACAGAAGTCAGTACAACAGACAGGAGTCAGTACAACAGACAGGAGTCATTGCTGATACTGAGAACACACTGCAAACCAACAGGTTAAAAAATTCAGCCATTTTCCTTTAAGAACTACAAATAAAGCACAAAAAACACAGGTTAACATAACTTTCACTTCCTGCATTTATTGAAAACTTTGGGTGATTTACAAAAATATGGAATATGATTTGTTCTTTCTTAAAAAAAAAAGGGCAGTGTATAATGTCATTTTGGTTAGAGAGATAACATTCAATTTGTCAAACTCTGAAGGGCTGTATTTATCTTCTTCAGTTGTTTGGCTATAATGTCAAACTATAATGAAAGATTAATTTTAAAAATTTCTGTGATTGAACAGAGCTTGAGCAAATTATATGGGATTTCTCATTTTCAGGTTTTTTTTTTGTCGGCATCTGTAATTATAGTCTTTGTACACTGGATTTTGGACTGTTAACAGCAATTTGAATCCTTGCATTATTTAAATACATACTAAAGATGTAAGTCTTTTGTTACACTTTCCAAGTTTAAAGGCACGGACTGTTGGCTTTCAACAATCAACTGTTTCAAAAATGGCTTCCATATACACAAACACATACTGTCAAAGGTTGTACCAAGCACACACACACCACAATCACTGACATTGTACAAATTCTACTTAAAACGACATATAAAGCTGTAATTCTTGTCTTTGAGAGCAGTTCAGTAAATCCAAACGTCTTTTTTTCAGAGTCCCCTGTGAAGCCATTGCACATTTTGCCAATAATCTGCTAAGTGACCTGCATTTGGCACAGTTCAACTGTTTATATCAGCTTTAACTGTAACCATGTTCGTAAAAAGTCCGGTAAATGTAAACTTGACATCCATATGTTGAAAAATCTATTTACACTGAAGGAGGACTGTGAGAACTTCTGGCTGAATTGTAATGGAGCTCAGAAGAGTGATCTATTGGCAATACTTCACCTTTAGGGCAATGCAATGCTATACTGCTTGACCCTGAAGGTGACAGCACCACAATACTTTGAAACAGCAGTAACTACTCGAGTCTTCAACAATAATATTCTGTTATTCATTGTCACAGTAATGCTGTTTTCATGTACCAACTGAAAAAACCAAAAATTCTTGTTAGTTACACCCATGAGCTATAAAAAAAGCTAATGAACAGATCAAATATGATCTATAAATCATATAAACTTTTTAAATCTCCTTGATATCTACTACCAAAGTATTTTTAATTAATTGCACTGACATATTCCTCGTTAAAAGTAAATAACTTTCAGTTTCACTGATTTTCTGTTCTACATACATACATACATACATACATACATACATGCACATGCACACAGGTGTTTATGCATAAATGTACACATGCACACAGGTGTATATGCATAAATGTACACATGCACACAGGTGTGTATGCATAAATGCACACATGCACACAGGTGTGTATACATAAATGCACACATGCACACAGGTGTGTATGCATAAATGCACACATGCACACAGGTGTGTATGCATAAATGTACACATGCACACAGGTGTGTATGCATAAACGTACACATGCACACAGGTGTGTATGCATAAAACACGCATGCACACAGGTGTGTATGCATAAATGCACACATGCACACAGGTGTGTATGCATAAATGTACACATGCACACAGGTATGTATGCATACATGTACACATGCACACAGGTGTGTATGCATAAATCACACATGCACACAAGGGTGTATGCATAAATGTACACATGCACACCAGGTGTGTATGCATAAATGTACACATGCACACAGATGTGTATGCATAAATACAACCATGCACACAGGTGTGTATGCATAAATGCACACATGCACACAGGTGTGTGTGCATAAAATGTACCATGCACACAGGTGTGTATGCATAAAATGTCACATGCACACAGGTGTGTATGCATAATTACACACATGCACACAGGTTGTGTATGCATAAATGTACACATGCACACAGGTGTGTATGCATAAATGTACACATGCACACAGGTGTGTATGCATAAATACACACATGCACACAAGTGTGTATGCATAAATGCACACATGCAAACAGTGTGTTGCATAAATGTACACATGCACACAGGTGTGTATGCATAAATGTACACATGCACACAGGTGTGTATGTATAAATGACACATGCACACAGGTGTGTATGCATAAATGCACACATACACACAGGTGTGTATGCATAAATGTACACATGCACACAGGTGTGTATGCATAAATACACATGCACACAGGTGGTATGCATAAATGCACACATGCACACAGGTGTGTATGCATAAATGTACACATGCACACAGGTGTATGCATAAATGTACACATGCACACAGGTGTGTATGCATAAATGTACACATGCACACAGGTGTGTATGCATAAATGCACACATGCACACAGGTGTGTATGCATAAATACACACATGCACACAGGTGTGTATGCATAAATTACACACATGCACAGGTGTGTATGCATAAATGCACACATGCACACAGGTGTGTATGCATAAATGTACACATGCACAGGTGTGTATGCATAAATGCACACATGCACACAGGTGTGTATGCATAAATGTACACATGCACACAGGTGTGTATGCATAAATGTACACATGCACACAGGTGTGTATGCATAAAGTACACATGCACACAGGTGTGTATGCATAAAACACACATGCACACAGGTGTTATGCTAAATGTACACATGCACAGGTGTGTATGCATCAATGCACACATATCACACAGGTGTGTAGCATAATGTACACATGCACAGGTGTGTATACATCAATGCACACATGCACAAGGTGTGTATGCTAAATGTACACATGCACACAGGTGTGTATGCATAAATGTACACATGCACACAGGTGTGTATGCATAAATGTACACATGCACAGGTGTGTATGCATCAATGCACACATGCACACAGGTGTGTATGCATAAATGTACACATGCACACAGGTGTGTATGCATAAATGCACACAGGTGTGTATGCATAAATACACACATGCACACAGGTGTGTATGCATAAATACACACATGCACACAGGTGTGTATGCATAAATGTACACATGCACAGGTGTGTATGCATCAATGCACACATGCACACAGGTGTGTATGCATAAATGTACACATGCACAGGTGTGTATACATCAATGCACACATGCACACAGGTGTGTATGCATAAATGTACACATGCACACAGGTGTGTATGCATAAATGTACACATGCACACAGGTGTGTATGCATAAATGTACACATGCACAGGTGTGTATGCATTAATGCACACATGCACACAGGTGTGTATGCATAAATGTACACATGCACACAGGTGTGTATGCATAAATGTACACATGCACACAGGTGTGTATGCATAAATGTACACATGCACATAGGTGTGTATGCATAAACACACGCATGCACACAGATACACACAAACACAAAACTGGACCTGCTAAAATACATTCTCAGCATCTGAACATTATTCCATTTGACAAAGGCAGATATAAACATATCTCACAATAGGCCTATGTACGTCATATATCTATATATCTGTTCCCTGACTAACATCACAATTTGCTGGTACTGAAATGTTTGTAATTCACTTTTACATTTTTCTGTTTTTCCTTTCTTCCTTATTAGCTAGTCCCATTCCATTTTATGCTGAAATATAGTTCATTAAATTACCACATATGCTATTGAATATTTTGTTTAATTTTTTACTCTCTGTGACAAGGTTGGTACCTCTGAAAAGTTTCAGCAAGCACCAATATAACAAAATTATATGACAAGCCAATTAGCTACAACCAAACTCTTTTTTTTTTTCCTTTCTGCAACCCATGGAATAACTTTCAACCTTACAGACTGCATCGTCTTTACATCGGCATGTAAAGTCTATAACATGACAGCATAACCCACAGAGCATACCTTCATTATGACGTCACAACATAATGAGGTTTCTGATAACCCGTTCAATCCCAGTGGTTTGTATGCATTTATGTAGCGCCAGGTTTAACATCGGACAGCATTTTGCACTCACACACTATTTAGGTCTGAGCTCATTAAATTTATGGTCATTTCCCATCATATATACTTAAATTTGGGTTACGCGGTGGCGCAGTTGGTTGAGGCACTACGCTACAAACCGGAACGTCGCGGGTTCGATTCCCGATTGTGTCATTTGAATTAATTCCTTGACATAATCGTTTCGGTCGCACTATGGCCCTGGGGTAGACTCAGCCTCTAACAGAAATGAGTACCAGGAATATTTCCTGGGGGGGGGGGGGTAAAGGCGGCCGGTGCATACGGCTCAAAATCTTACCACCTTCATGTGCCGATTGTCTACAAATCTGTGAGCCTCAACCTCCTGGACCCCTCAGGGCCTGTCCAGGCCTGTAATGGGGTTGCTTTACCTCCTTATATACTTAAACTTAACACACTACATTTTAGGGACAGGATTGGTCCGTCTTCACGCTTTCTTTTTCTGAAATAAAATGTTACTACATAATAAGTACTTACATTGTGATTAAACATGGACTGAAGTCAGATTAATACATGCAACACTGTAGTAACAGTTTGTTTTGGAAAAAGCAAACCTGAAGACAGGGACCGATTTTGTCCCCGAAATTTAGTGTGCTAAATTTTAATATATATGATGGAAAAAAAAGTGCATTAAGTCATTGAGTCCAGATGTCAGAATTTTACTGTATTTGTGTGTTCCAAGTGAGTTTGATAGCCAACAGCAGTTATTTCCCTGCAAGGCGTTAAACATTTGATCTTTGTAAGGTAATAAAACTGTCTTTCTCTGTGAGGTACAGGGTGTATTTTTATACGTATATAATGCAGATTTTCATCTTCAGTTAAGTCTAATTGGATTTATAGGTACGGAGTCAGTATGTCTGTTTTGAGTCAAATACAGTGCACAGAACTAATTATATTAATTATGTTATATTCTATTGTTAATTATACACAAGACATAATTGATTACTTTTTGTACTTCAGTTTTCTTTATTCCTTCATTACAAAAATATAATGTCATGAGCTATTATTGGTACAGTCTCAGTTAGGAAATGCGTAAGTTCTGTGAGTGACGTGGTGTGTGGATTACATGATGGTGACGGTGGTGGTGGCGATGGATTGCAAGAAACCCTCTTGCGTAAATGTACGCAGTGATTATGCGTAAATGTACGCAGTGATTACTGAGTTCACTGCTTTGAAATTAAATGATGTGTTTTCAACATATGCAGAACAGTAATGCAGAATACCAAAACTTAAAATCAGTCAAATATGCATTAAATCAGTCAAATATGCTTTAAATCAGTCAAATATGCATAAGTGGCAGTTTAATTAAATGGGTGGAGTATTTGAAATATTATTTGTGTTGTTAAGTATTTAAGCAAAATTCAGAGTATTTACTTACTAGCAAAACGTATTATATAATTAATAATCGCGCCCTGCACTCATTACCTCCTCCACAAATCATCTTACATACTAAGTCTGCAAAATATTAGGAACCAAGTGTCATTTCTTTAAATGCATAATCTCAAAACAAATATATTCAAGTTACACCTAACTATTCCCCAAATTAGTGCCATCTGTATTTCAAGGTCAAGCAGACAAAACAATGAAGAATGCGATGTTACGTATCACACATATCCAGTCTCTTCTCTTTAATGGTCAGTACTTGCACATTTGGATGGTTGTTAGCCGTCAATGGTGTGTATTTATGTACATAAAATACGACATCATTAGAAAGTTCAGTTCAAAGTCTCAAAGTTATCTTGCCTTTACTACATATGTACAGGGCATACACAAAAGAATGGTGCGGTTTCAATAGTATTCACTATTGAAACCGCACCATTCTTTTGTGTATACCCTGTATTTCTTTCACTGTGACTGATAATAATTATAATGTACAGTGGTTAGAGTAAGCCTTGGGTTGGGCCGTGCCATGGCTCAGGCGGTTAGTCGCCGACCTTTCACCCCGGAGGCCCGGGTTCGATCCCGGGTCAGTCCATATGGGATTTGTGGTGGACAATGTGGCACTGGGACAGGTTTTTCCCCGAGTACTTCGGTTTTCCCTTATCAGTTTCATTCTACCGGTGCTCCGTTACATGGAAAAACGAAAAAAAACTAATCATCTTCATCACAGGGTTGCACAATAAGCCTTAAGGCTGCGGTGCGTCTGTAGCATCTGCTGTGGGGCCCTTCACCACAAAATAAAAGTCTTGGGTTATCTCCATCCTGTTGTTAGAATTCCTTATGGACACACGAGTATCAACGTACACATGACGTGGCTAGATCTTGCAAATTGAAAGTAAAAATAGGCACAGTGGGTCGGTTGAATTAGATGTTAGGTCTTAAAATATGGCTTCCAATTGTGTTAGACAGAACTACATTAATAACTTTTTTTTTTCACAGTATTACCACCGTGCATTTTGTTAAATCAATAGTAGGACCGACAAATGCACTATATTGACCAATTTCATTCTGGCCTATTTCCCCTTACCCTACACGTGTTTGGGTGTTACACCGCACTCCAAACACGACAGCAGTATCATTACACGCTTGACCCTGAAAGGACAGGACAGACGCACCACAACACACAAGAAACGAACATGGAGTTAAAGAAACTATGCCAGTAGTTAGGTAAAATAATAACAAACAGCCAACGCCACGGACAGATTACAACGTTCCTATAACAAACAGTTTTTTACACTTCTACGTGAGCTTTTAAATTTCTAACTGATAATAGTACACATCGTACTATTTTAAAGTGTTCCGAATATTTTTATAAGTGGTTTTATGACTGTCAGCAGACTATTGTACATATTGTGAATCTGTTTTTAATATGTAAATAATAGGTAGCATAAGACAAGCCCCTGAAGATGGAACTTTAAAGTTCCGAAACACGTGTAGGGTGAGGGGAAATAGGCCAGAATAAAATTGGTCAATATAGTGCATTTGTCGGTCCTACTATTGATGATACATTAATAAAATCAAGTTTTATTGGTCGACACATCTAGCATCCTTTTTTTTTTTTAATTTCATGAACAGTTTAGGCAACGACATGTTTTGACCTCTCGCACCAGGTCATCATCAGGTCATGTCATATAAAATGGACCTGATGATGACCTGGTGAATAAGGACGAAACATGTAGCCATTTCAACTCTTTATGAAGTAAAAAACAGAAAGTTGTATGGCCAAGAAGAAATGATTATTATATACACATATATATATTATCTCTGTTTCAAAAATATGACCATCGTCACACCCTGCATGTTTATTATATGATCATATATCAAATACTGTGATTTTGTTAAGTAGACATCCATTGTGAACTGATACCACTGAGGATGAGAGAATTGGGGAGAAAGAAACGCGCTCAAAGAAGTCAAAGTTTATGTGGAAGAAAGCTTTCATTTTATAGCACAGACTCTCTGGCATTATGCTGATACCTGTGGACCAATTATTTATACCACAGAAAATTATTTGTATAAGTTTTCATGTTTTTATGCTGATTGCTGATAAAATTATGGCCTTACTTTGTGTTTCTGTACCATCTGGTGGTTAGACGGTCCTACGTTTCAGCGATATGTACTGCCTCCGACTTCAGAGTGGCTCAATTGGTACAGAAGTTACCCATCCACGTGCTAACCATGCTCAGTGCAGCTTAACACAGGCACTGCCCACATTACTTCCACAAATCCCACAGGTGAGGCTGGGACAAAAGGGCCGATCTTGGAAATCGTAACTCGCATCGACTCAGGACAATCGCATCACCTCTTCCCACCTTCTGCAGCTGTGACTGCCTTTACACCCTGGACACTTCCTACAAAACTCACACATTTCTTCCACTTAATCAATTCATAATCAACTTTAACCAATTCATTGACTCTGAAGATGGAGGCAGTACGTTCGTCCGAAACGTCAGTGTGTTTATCAACTACATCGTGCAGAAACCCAAATGAAGACCATCATTTGAAAAGCAACAAGAAAATGGACAAGAATGGAACTGTGAGAGTGCGGTGAATGTGAGAGTGCGGTGAATGTGAGAGTGCGGTGAATGTGAGAGTGCGGTGAATGTGAGAGTGCGGTGAACCTGACAAAAGAAGCAAGAGAATTCAGCTCATCCTATTACGAGTAGAATGGGCAGATTTTGAAACTGTGACACTGGCAAGATTATATATATGTTGATATATGGAGTCTGTGCACTGTACCTAGGTACTGTGTAGCAATGATGTGCGAAGCTCCCCATCACATTCTCTACATATATATACCTTTTAAAAATCGAACATAAACTTTTCACAAAATTAAACTTTTTTTTTCACCTGAACATTTCTTCTGTTATACTTTCCACATTCAGTTGGTACTTAAACTTTCTTTAACAAGTAAACTTTTGTTACAAACTCTACAGCTTCTTAATACTCAGCTATACCACTGCCATCAGCAACATGCGATGAACTATCATTAGAATTTGTTGTATTTAAATTAATTAGTTTCAGGGTTTTTGTTCTGGTGGAGCAGTGTGAGTTCATGAATATGAAATTCACAGCCATTTTTTTTTTGTCTGCAGGAACTAAAAATTTGTGCTGCGCGATTTACATATCGAAAACAAAAATTTGCAATACTAAGAACCTTAAGTAACCTACATACATGCCTCCTAGATTCATAATTGTTTTAAACTTAATAATAATAAACTTAATAATACACTTAATAAGTAACTAATTATAACTTATGACAGTTTCAAATGAAGACTGCAGTTTGTATCTTAAAATTAACTAGAAATCTCAGGTACAAAAATAATGACATGTCAATAACACAGTGACATGTCAATAACACACAGTGCTCAAAGTGGAATTTCAGAACTGGTGAGAAGAGCAACCTGAGACTGGTTGTCTGCAGCAGCCATTGTACAGTCTCTCTCTGTGCAACAAACAACACTAATGTGTAATCATCTCACTTATGCACTTATAAGAAAGTAATTAAACAGGCTTCAGATAGATTACAAGTGCAGCCTTAGTTGACATGTAGAAAAGTCAGAAGTATAATGTATTTAAAAAAAATATGTAAGACAATAACCAGTATCTCAGTTTCAAAATAATTCCAAAGTAACACTAAAACAAAGATAGTGATCAACAATGCAATAGACCGCTGTGACATCATGTCTTTAGGCAGACACTTCCAGTTCAATGACACGAACCTCCAGTCTCTTACCAAAACAGAGCTCTCAGTGCCATATCTGCTCTTGTGATGTAGAGAAGATGGGGAAGAAAATGTACAGATTTAGTTTGAAGACATCTGAGGTTCTCAGTACAGTGTTTTGGAAGATTCAAGTCTTCTAGGATGTGACAGTGTGTTGCTGTGACAGTGTGTTGCTGTGACAGCGTGTTGCTGGGACAGTGTGTTGCTGTGACAGCGTGTTGCTGTGACAGTGTGTTGCTGTGACAGCGTGTTGCTGTGACAGCGTGTTGCTGGGACAGTGTGTTGCTGTGACAGCGTGTTGCTGGGACAGTGTGTTGCTGTGACAGCATGTTGCTGTGACAGCGTGTTGCTGGGACAGTGTGTTGCTGTGACAGTGTGTTGCTGGGACAGTGTGTTGCTGTGACAGCGTGTTGCTGTGACAGCGTGTTGCTGGGACAGTGTGTTGCTGTGACAGCGTGTTGCTGTGACAGCGTGTTGCTGTGACAGCGTGTTGCTGTGACAGCGTGTTGCTGTGACAGCGTGTTGCTGGGACAGTGTGTTGCTGTGACAGCGTGTTGCTGTGACAGCGTGTTGCTGTGACAGCGTGTTGCTGTGACAGCGTGTTGCTGGGACAGTGTGTTGCTGTGACAGTGTGTTGCTGGGACAGCGTGTTGCTGTGACAGCGTGTTGCTGTGACAGCGTGTTGCTGGGACAGTGTGTTGCTGTGACAGTGTGTTGCTGGGACAGTGTGTTGCTGTGACAGCGTGTTGCTGTGACAGTGTGTTGCTGGGACAGTGTGTTGCTGGGACAGTGTGTTGCCGTGACAGTGTGTTGCTGGGACAGCGTGTTGCTGTGACAGCGTGTTGCTGTGACAGCGTGTTGCTGGGACAGTGTGTTGCTGTGACAGTGTGTTGCTGGGACAGTGTGTTGCTGGGACAGTGTGTTGCTGTGACAGCGTGTTGCTGGGACAGTGTGTTGCTGGGACAGTGTGTTGCTGGGACAGTGTGTTGCTGGGACAGCGTGTTGCTGGGACAGCGTGTTGCTGTGACAGCGTGTTGCTGTGACAGCGTGTTGCTGTGACAGCGTGTTGCTGGGACAGTGTGTTGCTGTGACAGTGTGTTGCTGTGACAGCGTGTTGCTGGGACAGCGTGTTGCTGGGACAGCGTGTTGCTGGGACAGCGTGTTGCTGGGACAGCGTGTTGCTGGGACAGCGTGTTGCTGGGACAGCGTGTTGCTGGGACAGCGTGTTGCTGGGACAGTGTGTTGCTGTGACAGCGTGTTGCTGGGACAGTGTGTTGCTGGGACAGTGTGTTGCTGGGACAGTGTGTTGCTGGGACAGTGTGTTGCTGGGACAGTGTGTTGCTGGGACAGTGTGTTGCTGTGACAGCGTGTTGCTGGGACAGTGTGTTGCTGGGACAGTGTGTTGTTGGGACAGTGTGTTGCTGTGACAGTGTGTTGCTGTGAAAGTGTGTTGCTGGGACAGTGTGTTGCTGGGACAGTGTGTTGCTGTGACAGTGTGTTGCTGTGAAGTGTGTTGCTGGGACAGTGTGTTGCTGGGACAGTGTGTTGCTGTGACAGTGTGTTGCTGTGACAGTGTGTTGCTGTGACAGTGTGTTGCTGGGACAGTGTGTTGCTGGGACAGTGTGTTGCTGTGACAGTGTGTTGCTGTGAAAGTGTGTTGCTGGGACAGTGTGTTGCTGGGACAGTGTGTTGCTGGGACAGTGTGTTGCTGTGACAGTGTGTTGCTGGGACAGTGTGTTGCTGGGACAGTGTGTTGCTGTGACAGTGTGTTGCTGTGAAAGTGTGTTGCTGGGACAGTGTGTTGCTGGGACAGTGTGTTGTGGGACAGTGTGTTGCTGGGACAGTGTGTTGCTGGGACAGTGTGTTGCTGGGACAGTGTGTTGCTGTGACAGTGTGTTGCTGTGAAAGTGTGTTGCTGGGACAGTGTGTTGCTGGGACAGTGTGTTGCTGTGACAGTGTGTTGCTGTGAAAGTGTGTTGCTGGCACAGTGTGTTGCTGGGACAGTGTGTTGTTGGGACAGTGTGTTGCTGGGACAGTGTGTTGCTGTGACAGTGTGTTGCTGGGACAGTGTGTTGCTGTGACAGTGTGTTGTTGGGACAGTGTGTTGCTGGGACAGTGTGTTGCTGGGACAGTGTGTTGCTGTGACAGTGTGTTGCTGTGAAAGTGTGTTGCTGGGACAGTGTGTTGCTGGGACAGTGTGTTGCTGTGACAGTGTGTTGCTGTGAAAGTGTGTTGCTGTGACAGTGTGTTGCTGGGACATGTGTTGCTGGGACAGTGTGTTGCTGGACAGAAATTCCTGACATTTCAAAGGATCATAATGCCTTCGTCTTCAGGATCAAGGAGTTCTCTTCTTAGACTATTTGACCCTGAACATGAAGGCAATGTGATTCTTCGAAACAATGAGGACTAATCTCCCAACAACACAGCATCACGTGTCCAAGGGCCTGAACTGTCAGAATTAATGTTACATGGCATTGTAGCATTTCAAGTATCACAAGAAAGAACATTAACCCACTCTGTCATCCATCCACTTTAAGCTCTGAGTATTAGTGCCACACTAACAGCGTATCGTCAGTACAGCATCACCTTGGCAACAATTAAGACTTGCTGCTTCCATTACCTATTGTAACAGTTTCTTCAGAAATTACCCCAACTGCCTCATTCTCATCTTCCTCTTGGATTTGACTGCTAACACTTGTTGCAGGAGGCTTGCTTGTTTTTCTTGAGAACGCTGGTACTCCAAAAACACCTCCATTGTTCTGTGGTGGCTTTCGATTTAGCAAGTAGTCCAAGTCATGTGAAATTCTGTCCAGCATGTCCTCTGCTGCTTCAGTTACAGACGTCACAGAAATCGCAGCCTGAGGTTTCTCTCTTCCTTCTGGCTGCCTCCTTTCAGCAGTATTAAAAGATGTCTGTGGCTCATCTTCGACACTTGTTGCTTGTGGTGAAACTTCCTGACCGTCAGGCTCACCATCACCGTTACAACTTCTCAATTGCTCAGCACTAGTAACAGTTTCATGCTCCTCTCTTGTTTCCACCACTATTCCTCTATTGGTACAGCAAGTGTTGGCTTCAACAGCTGCAGTCACTTCAGCAATGTCCAAAACCCCCCTGTGGCAAGGTTCAACATCAACACTACACAAAACTATGGCTGGTGCTCCACCACAGTCACCTGTCCCTTGCTGGTCTAGGTGTTGTCTAGGAGCTGTGATGACACCCAGCTCAACGCAGACTCGAGTGGTCATGATCTCTTGCTGCACGGATGTTGCTGGTGGAGGAGTCTGTTCACGAATGTAGCACTGTGAAGGTTCTGGTCTAGGTATATTCACTGCTCCAACTGGAGGAGTTCCACCATTATGGTAAAACCCTCTTACAAACCTCCTCTGATCTCCAGAACCAGAAAGACTTTGCTCATCTACACCTGGTACCCTGACATCCTGCTCCACATATTCAGAAAACACATCTATTGCTTCCTTACAGCTTTGCGACTGTTTTCTGTATTTGCGAGGGCTATTGTGGTAACTCTCTAGGTCAACATTATTACTGTCTCTTTTCAGGGGCACTCTACTCTCTGCCCCTTGAAACACAACCCTTGGCCCACTGCCACCAACACCATAATCTTCCACAGAACTATTCACGCTTTGCACAAATGTTTCAATTGTGCTAGTGGCACCTTCCGATGGAGACGCTCTTCTGGTGCTTGTCTCAACCAAGAGCAGACCTTCAGCAGGATCTCCATCCCCTTGTCCCATTGCTCTGCCAGGCATGTTTAGCGAACTGCTAGGTCTGGGTGGTGCGCCTTCACTCTCTGCATCGCCATCTTGTTTGGTAAAAACTGAAAATAAAACAAAGCATATTAATAATTCATAATTACCTGCCAAATTGTACAATATCGTCTGGTAATCACACAGTAACCCTGTAACATGGCTGTACTAACTGTTCTACTAATATTTATTATAGTAATATTATTCCCCTGTGGACCCTAGGTGAGGTCAGCAATCCTGGGCTGAAGTCATGAAACAAGAGCATGAAGTTTTGTGCTTCTTCTTCACCTTACATAGCAGGTATAACCAAGTGACTGACCTATGAAGAGCATAAGGTGAGGTTAAAACTACTATGAATATGAAGAGCTATTTGCACTCACGGCACCACTACAATATGTATTAGTGTTACTCATTTTGTCATATGTAATCTGTACTTGTCTGAGTGCTTGGTGAGATATGAACTGAAGGCCAGGATGCAAAATGACAGCGACTTTATGGATGTAACCGTATTATAAGAAGTAATTCACTATCTAATACAACATATGGTGAAAATGGTATTTATCACTCATTCTTTTAAAATTATACTCTTTCAGTTTAAATTGTGTTTACTCTTAAATTGTTAAATTATCGAATTTCGAAAAAGAGTCTCACATTCTACCAACATGAGTGCAAAGGGCAGTGATCGGGTATGACAAGAACACCAAACCATTGTTAAGGTGGTGCAACTGGACTTTTAGTCACAAAATTTACTGAACCCAGCTGAATTACAAAAAAGAAAACACAGTATAACCCCTATTTAATGAATTGCTGGGGGATTGGAATATATTTCACTAAATTGAGGTTTTCATTAAATGGAGGTTACATTGTTTATATGGAGCTATTGTCGGGACATGAAAAAATCATCAATAAATCCGGGATTTCACTAAATGCGGGAACATTAGATCGGAGTTTTACTGTATCTCTTAATTTCTCGAGTTCAACTTGTACTCAGCACAACTGTTACTATACTTTAGGGCAGGCCTATATGCAAGGTAAAAAGGTGAAAGATGAACCATGATGGCACACAGGGGAAGTAAGGTATAGCGCCATTCATTAGCTTTGGCATTAGATGGAGGTGAGTGATCAAAGTCACGCCCCAGTCACTTTATCCTTAGTACCCATTAAAGAGAATGCTGCGTGGGCCCCAGGGCCAGTTTCAATTTTAGGAGAAGGGTAAAAATAGTTTTCCCGTGCTAGGAAAATAACCGCGGATCGCCCAGCCCATACCCTAGACACTAGTGAGATTGTTGGAGGTTTGGAAGTTTAAAAACAGTCCCAAATTTACTTTATAAATAGTAGGTTACATAAAATCTAAAATGCAAGTAAGTCTGATTACTGGAAGAAATACAGGACATATATGATGGCACGTACAGTAATTGTAACGATCTGTCAATATTTACTGTACATTTTAAACATGGAAAGTGCACAAATCGATACTTACATCTCAATGGGCTGTTGGCAGATTCAGAGCTGTATTCATCTTCTGGAGTGTTTTCCAGTTTCATTTTCCTTAACACCTGTATGCGAAGGGGTGTCTCACTTCTCAGGACGTAGCATAAGAATGTGATAAACCCCTAAAAAAGAAATATTAATGCTATAACTTTATAATAATAGCCAGTGAAAGCAATGGGGACTATTGAATTAGCAATTGAACTGAATATGCCTTCTGTTCATGAACAAGCTATCTGTTTATAGCTGTTTATAGCTGTTTATAGCTGTTTATTCACACAACTTTGCTATTTCTGTAGGGCCTACTTGGTGTAAATGTATATTTATTGCCTTGCCAAATTGGCCCATAGATCCATTATTTAAGTATTCATTTTTGAAGTGTTCCAAGCTGTGTGAATACTAATTACTCAGTTCAGTTACACTATACAAATTATTATTTAATCAACAGATCAATAATTTACTGAGCATAAAACTCGCAACTACATTTTGATAATTACAACTAACCACAAAATTCAGCAGAAATTATATTGAATTTATCGATCAACAAAAGCTAATTAACGTTCACGTTCAAAACCCAATGTACGTAATCACTGTCCTACTCCCACAGAGCACGTTTCTGTGTTTTGTGTCATTCTCGCAATAAATTCCAGTCGTTTTCCTATGTGTCATTAGCAGACTGGCCTGTGTAATGGCGACACAGTGTGTTCTCACGAGGTATGAAATGAATCATTAGGTACACGTCAGATTAGTTTTAATACTTTAAGGGTCAAAATTGTCATTGTAAACCCAAATACTTGCACAGTTTACATGGGCTGCCCGGGCTAAGTTAGCCGAGTATGTACTCAGGCAGTAAGCAAGATAATACCCAAGTATTTACAGTTGCAATGTTACGTTCTGTCGTCGACATTAAATAAAGCAACAAGACGATGGTCTTCGTTGACTCAGTTTTGTTAATTGGTATTTATGTAAGATTTGAAGTTCTCACACAATGAACAACTATAATTTTGCCTGTTGTTTTATATGGGTGTGAAACTTGGTCTGTCACATTGAGGCAAGAATGTAGGCTGAAGGTGTTTGAGAATATGGTGCTGAGGGAGACATTTGGGCCTAAGAGGGAGGAAGTGATAAGAGAATGGAGAAGACTGCATAATGAGGAGCTTCATGACTTGTAAACTCACAAAATGTTATTTGGGTTATCACATCAAGGAGGATGAGATGGGCGGGGAATATGGAACTTGGAGGTTCATCACCGTGTTAACAACAGCCTGTCACTTGATCCTCTCCTCAGTCAGATGAATCTTGTCCAGACTTTCCCAGTCTGTTGCTTTAAGATCCATTATATTATTTTCTCCCATCTATGCCTAAGTCTTCAAAGTGATCTCTTTCCATAAGATTTCCCCACCAAAACCCTGTGTGCATTTTTTGTCTCCCCCATACATACCCTTACTATCAAAAGCTATTTGCAATAAATGTTGCAAATCTTGAGATTTGCATTGCAGTCTAACACACATTTCAAGAACTGTTTTTGATAAAATTGTTATTAGATAAATTTGGGTTTTATGTAAAGTGAAGGTTTTATTTGTCTGACAGCTTCAGGGTAGAGTTGTGCAGCCCACATACATAGTTAAATGCAAGCAGATGCACAGAAAAACAAACAAACAAACAAAAAAAACAAACAAGCAAACAAACAACAAACAACAAACAAACATTACTTCCTTGTAATGTGTGTACGGTGTATGCACCTTAAGCAACTAAATATCTACTCACCAGTAAGGCACTTGTGATACTAAAAACATAGTGACAAGTTGAGTCTGGAACATTGATATAGAATATGCTTGAAGCTTCCATCATCATCATTACAAAAAATATTATCCCAGCACGTTTCAAAAGTCCTATCCTAGAAAAGAGGTATCAATTTAATTGGTGTTTTGAACATGTTTAAATGGAGAGAGAAATTATAGGCAGGTCACCCACAGTGCTACAGATATGTAGCGTATAAAAATACAGAGTAACGAGCGCTTTTAACATTTCTTATGGATTACACATAGCGGTATTTCTTTCAACAGCACAATCATAAACTGGCCGTCATTACACACTGCAGAGCCATTCGTCTTAAGGGGCCCCATTTTTATTTATAACTTGATGATTAACATGCAAAATGGTGAATTCCTGCTCCTATTAACAACCACTGCCCTTCAAAATATTTCCCTTTTATTTTGTCTGTACAAATATACAAAAATGACACACCCTGATCCTTTACTCTGAATTAAATTAATGTAATGTACGGCATAAAAGTACATAACAAATGCTGGTACTTAGAGTGACCTGCCCATAATTTCAGCACACAAAAAACAGTCATCAAAGGAATCTGTGGGCTAAAGGCGGCCTGTGTGCATCTGTTGTGAGGACTGTGTTAAGCCCATGAATTGTTTAATTCTAATATTGATTACTGATGTTACAGAATCCTAAATATTCCAGCTAAAGTCATATGCATATATATTACTACTATGGCACAATTTCAGTGCTTTGGTCTGAACGAGCTTCTGGCCTGATTTAGTAACCTGTTTGGTGATGTAAATGCCAACTTGTAGAAATCACACCTGCCACATGACTCATTAACTTTATGGACTTTTTCCATCATATGTTCTGGAATTTAACACACTATGTTCTGAGGATATACGATGGAAAATGTATTGTGTCAGATTTCAATACATAAAATGGGAAAAGTCCATAAAGTTAATGAGTCCAGATGTCATACACCACTGTCAGTCCAGATGTCATACACCACTGTCAGTACAGATGTCATACACCACTGTCAGTACAGATGTCATACACTACTGTCAGTCCAGATGTCATACACTACTGTCAGTACAGATGTCATACACCACTGTCAGTACAGATGTCATACACCACTGTCAGTCCAGATGTCATACACCACTGTCAGTCCAGATGTCATACACCACTGTCAGTCCAGATGTCATACACCACTGTCAGTCCAGATGTCATACACCACTGTCAGTCCAGATGTCATACACTACTGTCAGTCCAGATGTCATACACTACTGTCAGTCCAGATGTCATACACTACTGTCAGTCCAGATGTCATACACCACTGTCAGTCCAGATGTCATACACCACTGTCAGTCCAGATGTCATACACCACTGTCAGTCCAGATGTCATACACCACTGTCAGTCCAGATGTCATACACCACTGTCAGTCCAGATGTCATACACCACTGTCAGTCCAGATGTCATACACCACTGTCAGTCCAGATGTCATACACCACTGTCAGTCCAGATGTCATACACCACTGTCAGTCCAGATGTCATACACTACTGTCAGTCCAGATGTCATACACTACTGTCAGTCCAGATGTCATACACCACTGTCAGTCCAGATGTCATACACCACTGTCAGTCCAGATGTCATACACCACTGTCATCCAGATGTCATACACCACTGTCAGTCCAGATGTCATACACCACTGTCAGTCCAGATGTCATACACCACTGTCAGTCCAGATGTCATACACCACTGTCAGTCCAGATGTCATACACCACTGTCAGTCCAGATGTCATACACCACTGTCAGTCCAGATGTCATATACCACTGTCAGAACCGTATAGAATATTAACACCAAACACAATATGTTTATCTATATATTCTATCCCGGAATTTCAAACTTTTCGTTTGCTGACAAACTTTACTTTGAGCTGCTCTCAGACGTTTTATTTTGCCACAGCAGAACTGACTGAAATTGATTACATTCCACAATACATTACAGCTGTTTTCTTCAATGTAAGGAATTTGTGTAGTGCTTTGGGTGTTAAAATTGTTTGAAGCTTACAGTGTCATATCTTTGCATTGCAACTACTGTCTTCAAAATTATTAGGTTTAAAAGTATATTTCACTGTTATCAGCAGTACAGTCACAACCAACACACACACTTGCGACACGTGATCAGATTACCGGTTTCAGCTCAAAGAGCCATCATCAGGCCTATGACAGAAAACTATGAAAATCAGTGCCTTAAATCAGACTGTGGCTAAGGCTTCAGTTCTCCTGAAATACAATGCTATGTCTTTAGGTGAGAGCTACTGACATTTTGACAGTTCATAGTGCCTTTGAAATGTCAGGAACCACTTGTCCAACAAATAAAGGCGATGTCAGCACACAGGACCAAATGGAGAAGTTTCACGGAAGCCCTATGCTCCGCAAGGAGCAAAAGGAATTGATTGATTGATTGATTGACTTGTCCAACAATACAGCGTCACATCCCAGAAGACCTGAATCCTCAGAAAGAGAGCTGCGAGGACCTCACATCTCGCAGGCTACAAATATTTATTTGCACATCTCTACTGCTCCATAATTTTGACTAAACTTGATTTAGGTTTGATCTGTTGCCTTGAATCAGTGAACGTGATGTAATTTGACTTGCACTTGTGTGTTGGTGTTGTGTCTTGTTTGTTGTGTTTGTTTTGTTGATGTGTTTGTGTATTGTTTGTTGATTTGTATTGGACTATTTCTACATCCTGCGGTTTCTTTTAACCTGCTAGAGGATTTATTGAATGTAATAAAGATGAATGAATTAATGACTGAATGACTCACACATCTAATTGAACTGCTGTAGCTCTAGCTGTAGCTGTAGCTGTACAGCTGGTTTTAAGTATCCTGTCAATATGTAAATAAGCAAAGTAGCGACACCACCAAACTCATTCTGTTTATTCTGAGCTGTATCATACCTGCTCTCAACTGTATCATACTGCTCTGAGCTGCATCTACCTGCTCTGAGCTGCATCATACCTGCTCTACTGTATATACCTGCTCTACTGATCATACCTGCTCTCAACTGTATCATACCTGCTCTGAGCTGCATCATACCTGCTCTGAGCTGTATCATACCTGCTCTCAACTGTATCATACCTGCTCTGAGCTGATCATACCTGCTCTCAACTGTATCATACCTGCTCTGAGCTGTATCATACTGCTCTCAACTGTATCATACCTGCTCTGAGCTGTATCATACCTGCTCTCAACTGTATCATATCCTGCTCTAGCTGTGATCATACCTGCTTCAACTGTATCATACCTGCTCTGAGCTGTATCATACCTGCTCACTGCATACTGCTCTACTCATCAACCTGCTTTCAACTGTATCATACCTGCTCTGAGCTGTATCATACCTGCTCTGAGCTGTATCATACCTGCTCTGAGCTGCATCATACCTGCTCTCAACTGATCATACCTGCTCTGAGCTGTATCATACCTGCTCTGAGCTGTATCATACCTGCTTTCAACTGTATCATACCTGCTCTGAGCTGCATCATACCTGCTCTGAGCTGTATCATACCTGCTCTGAGCTGCATCATACCTGCTCTGAGCTGCATCATACCTGCTCTGAGCTGTATCATACCTGCTCTGAGCTGTATCATACCTGCTCTGAGCTGCATCATACCTGCTCTGAGCTGTATTATACCTGCGTCCTATAACTTTGTTTCCAACAGAATTCTTGCTGGAAAGCATCTTGAGACGTCTCATGACAGTGAAATACAGGAACACGAAGAGGATGAACATGACGGCTGCCGACGCTACAAAGATGTTGAACAGCATGGTGCCACATAACAGCCACCACGATGTCAGTTGCCAGCCAGTTGAATGGTGTGCCAAGTGGTTGCACAGGACAGCTAACACAGGCACACCTGTCAAATTTGGTACAGTTCTGATCAGTGACAGAGCACGCTTAACATAACTGTCAGAAATGTATCACATTAGCATCTGTAAGTACTTAAGTGACTTGTTGCTTTAACCCTTCACATACATTCTTTAAATCCTAATGTATTCTATGACGGCCAGACTTTCTTCCATTCTATATCGCATTTCTGTACCTGTTCATATTATCTGTTGTATTTCATAACTACTAACTAAACTAACTAACTAACTCCATGGAGCAGAGTCCTTCTTGAGAAGCTAACAGGTCCTCAGCTAGTCAACAAATTCCCCGCGTTTTATGGAACCCGAAGGTTCATTACCGCACTCACAACAGCCCGCCACCTGTCCCTATCTGCTGTATTTCATACATTTTTAAAGCTGAAAGTTCATATAAAGTACACTCTTAAGAATGTATCCTGTGCTTGAAGTTCTAAAACACATTTCCTATTTTATGCAGCTTAGCTCATGACTTTTTTTAAAAAAAAACAAGTTATTTTCATTTTATATTCATTTCTGAAAACTGAATATGTAAATTTGTGGGGTAACATATACAGTACATCATGCAACTGAGTTTGATGACTGTAATGCTGAGTGGGGGTATTGCATCATGTAGCTGACTCCCAAAACTCTGCAGCATAATGTATGATTAGTCTTTGGTTTATGTAAGAGTTGCAAGGTTGCAGTATAGCGCCACGTTGATGAACGGGACGGGTGACGTCGCTTCTTACAATGCTGCAAAGTAAGTGTTCGTATCTTCCAGCAGCTCACAGAGCCTGAAAGTGATTGGTGCAAAAAGGGACTGAAGACTTTACTCTGATAAACAAAAAGAAAATCCCTCCACTTTTTCTTATGCGTGGGCCCTTACTTCCACACTCACTATATGTGGGCCCTTACTTCCACACTCACTATATGTGGGCCCTTACTTCCACACTCACTATATGTGGGCCCTTACTTCCACACTCACTATATGTGGGCCCTTACTTCCACACTCACTATATGAAACCTCTTCTATGAGTGAAGTTCCCTAGGCCATAAAAATTAAATTAGAAGTCATTGCAACGTTAAATATACCTGATTTAATGCACTGGATTATTTTTTAACATAATCCCTGAACACATTTGTTCCATCTTTGCATGAGTTTCAAAATTCCTTATGCTATAAATGTGGCCCTTACATTTACTATCACATGTGAACGACGATTTCTGTGTACTCATTATTGTGGACTCGGCTACCTCCCAAGGGACTTGTCAGTTTTCCAAAATCAGTTTGTCTGCTTGTGCTGCATTCACGTCTGTCCTTTTTGTGATGGGCTGATTGGTGCAATCATCATTATGGAAGTCAATGTGACCATTTTTGAACTCTCTGCATGCCCATTACACCATCACCATATGCTTTTATCAACTGGAGGTGAATTTTGATGGGAGGAAATATGTTTCACCCATAAACACAAAATTATACAAAGATCTTCACAGGATCATGTTTCCAGTGTCATCGCCATTGCATTTCACCATTTACCGTGAACAGGATCTGGCTGACAGACTGACTGACTGACTGACTGACTGACTGACAGACTGATTGACTGACTGCTACGACATCTGTCGCATATTACTACCGTGAACAGGATCTGGCTGACAGACTGACTGACTGACAGACTGATTGACTGACTGCTACGACATCTGTCGCATATTACTCCTTATCCAGGTGCTACTTTTCTTTTCTACCCCCCCCCCCCTCCCTTCACTGGCGCAACAGACCCTTGGGGGCCTAGGCTGCCTCATTTTTCGACGCTTCACGATCACACTCAGACACACCGCACTTGGTAGGACTCCTCTGGATGAGTGATAAGCCCGTTGCAGAGACCTCTACCTGACAACACACAACACTCACAAGATACAGACATCTATGTCACCGGCGGTATTCGAACCCGCAATCCCAGCAAGCGAGAGGCCACAGACCGACGTCTTAGACCGCAATACTAACTACTACTGCTACTACCTAGTGAAAAGTAGAATGTTTGGTTAACACAAACGTTAGTGGCTAGGAAACCTTACTTATTGAACATGCCAGGTACCATCTTGGCACGATGCTTAGGCACACTTATAGCTTTGGCGCCTGAGGCAACTGTGTGCATTTACCTGTTATGATGCTGACAACTGTCTGCTTCATGTGTTGCACTCGGGGCATCTGGATCACTTCTGTGTACACAATGAGCAACTTACTCAAATGAGAGGACATGCCAATCAGAAGGAAAGCTTCCAAGCTTGTTGTCACATATGGAAATGAGGCCTGAAATATAAAATAAATCGATGCTTCAAGTCAAAATCATTTCTGAAATCTGCTCTTTTGGGGTATTACGCGGCGTCGTGTGGTAATTGTTTACCGACGTTTCGGGACAACGTATCGGTCCCATCCTCGGACTCTTGACCCGTGAGGATGGGACCCGACACGTTGTCCCGAAACGTCGGTAAACAATTACCACACGGCGCCGTGTAATACCCCAGAAGACCGTGATTTCATCAACATCGCGGCGGAAGCCTGAAATCAAAATTTTTCTACTAATAAGTAAGTATTTAACAAATTAACTAACCGACTAACTACTGATGCTAGTGAAAATACAGGGCATACACAAAAGAATGGTGCGGTTTCAAAAGTGAATAAAAAATTTATCTCTCATATTACACGGGCACAAACATACACCGCCCGCGGCGGCAACTGTCCAAGTTTCTCATGCGCTACCAGAAACTTGGACAGTTGCCACCGCTGACGGTGTATGTTGTGCCCGTGTAAGGTGAGAAATACATTTTTTATTCACTTTTGATACCGCACCATTCTTTTGTGTATGCCCTGCACTGTCCACATTTTGTGTAACCTGCATTATCATTACTGTGTCCACACAAACTCGACACTTATCACTTTCCGGAGCCATATTAATCCAATTAGCGCTCTCCCACCTCATTTCTTTTAAGACCCATTTTAATGCTGTCTTCCCATCTCATGAATCTGACCTTTGGCACTGAATCACGGACGGCATAGATGAAGACTCCCATGGCACCAGAAGTCGCTGTGCAGCACTGCAGTTTGAGGAATATGAGACACGTCCTGTGGTGCCACCAGTAGGGCAGCAGTAGGAACAACGTGAACACTGTCTGCACCAAACAGCACACGCAGCCAGCCAGCACAACCGTGTGGTAGCGGTCCGACACTGACAGCGGCAGCTGCGAAAGTCACATGAAACAGACACACGTAATTTGCCAACCACTTGAAGTTATATTACACATCGTGTTAAGTTTCTTATTTAAACGACACTGTCATCTTCTAGGATTGTATTGTGTCGGTGATAGATGAATGGACGAGTACATTGCACTGGTGGAATGATACTGATAAGGTAAAGTGAAGTACTCGGAGAAAAACGTGTCTGAGTGTCACTTTTTCAACCATAAATCCCACATGGACTGGCTTGGGATTGAACCTGAGCCTCCACGGTTATTCCTAACAAGACATGGAGATTGATCAATCTACTGACATCTATATGCTTGAATATCATTTAGAGTCTCTGTCAGTCTGTACGCAGTACAGTGAGAGTCTGTGCTGCGTGTAGACTGCGTGTAGACTGCGTGTAGACTGGTGCACTCTTCTTGGATGCTTGAGCCTCAGAATGAAGGCACTAGAATCATTTGACAAGTCAGGAAATACACACTGCCAGTGTCACATCGCACAGGACTTCAATCTTCACAACACTGCAGTGAGAGCGTCTAATGTGGCAGATTTAGCGTTGTACTTAATGAGAGATCATTACTGATAAGAGTAAAGGTAAAGCAATCCCATTACAGGCCTGGACAAGCCCTTAGGGTTCCAGGAGGTTGAGGCTCACAGATTTGTAGACAATCGACACATGAAGGTGGTAAGGTTATCAGCCCTGCGTACCGGCTGCCTTTACCCCCAGGTAATACTTCTGGTACTCATTTCTGTTAGAGGCTGAGTCGACCCCAGGGCCATAGTGCGACCGGAACGATTATGTCAATGAAAAATTGTAATGACACCACTGGGAATCGAACCTGCGACATTACGGCTTGTAGCGCAGTGCCTCAACCAACTGCGCCACCGCGTGCCCCATTTCTGATAAACAGTATAAGAGGCAATTTTGACAAGAAAATAAGGCTGTGAACTGAAATGGTTCATATAGAAAGATGACAAAGAAATGTAATATTTCCTTTGTACATGAAAAACTTGTTAGACAATAAGAAGCAATTTAAATCTACTTTAAAGAACTTCCTTCTAGTGAATTCCTTTTACTGATTAGATGATTTTTTTAACAGTAAATACTAAATCAAACAATAAGACCAACAAATGCACTATATTGACCAATTTTATTCTGGCCTATTTCCCTACACGTGTTTCGGAACTTTAAAGTTCCATCTTCAGGGGTTTTTTGTCTTATGCTACCAGATATTCACATATTAAAAACAAATTCACAATATATACAATAGTCTGTTGAACAGTCTTAAAACCTCATGTAAATAGATATTCAGAGCACTTTAGAAGTTGTACGATGTGTACCTTTATCAGTTAGAAATGTAAGATCTCTCTTAAAAAATATATAAAAACTGTTTTATAAAACGTTGTAATCTGTTCGTGGTATTTGCTGTTTGTTATTATTTTACGCAACTACTGGCATAGTTTTTATAACTCCGTAGTCCATTCTTAAGTGTTGTGAAGCGTCTGTCGTGTCCTTTCAAGGTCTAGTGACAAAAAAACCCCTGAAGATGGAACTTTAAAGTTCCGAAACACGTGTAGGGAAATAGGCCAGAATAAAATTGGTCAATATAGTGCATTTGTTGGTCTTATTGTTTGATTTAAATAAAATGCACGGTGCTAATACAGTGAAAAGTAAATACTAATTTAAGTTGTTGTAATCTTTCGATGTATAATGTATCAAAAAGTGCTTATTATATTGGCATAAAGACATTTAACCATCTACCTTCTTACACAAAAAACTTGTTACACAATAAGAAGCAATTTAAGCTACTGTAAATTACAATAAATTTTAATTTAAGATGTTGTAATCCCTTGATGCATAATGTAGGAAAGATATAAACAGTTTTATATTTAACAGGTTTTTTTAACAAATTTTATACAATATATATTGACTTGTATTTTATTTGACTGATGCTTTATAATTTATAATTTATAATTTATAAAGCATTCTCCATTTTATTTGTCTCTACTTAATTTTTCTAATTATTGTGTTATCTATTTATTGGGCATTCTATTGTATATATATGTTATCTGTTTTTGACTGGTTCTATATCCGTCAGGCGCATCTTGTAGCCTAGATTGGATCGATGGAATTTTACAATGAATGAATGAATGAATGAATGAATGAATGAATGAATGACATCACTTTTCCTTAAACCTCCTCAACGCAAGGCAGATCATCTTTTGGCAATTAACAGTGATCCATCCACATACGCAGAAGACACTTACTTGTGTGGGTCTTGTTGTGAGAAGTGCTGCATACGTTCCTGGCTGATTACATCTGCATCTTGTGACGTTGGTGCCAACTGTTAGTGCTGTGCATGCATCGAAATCCCAGGAGTGCTCGGAAGCAGCGACATATGTCATCCCACAGGAAACATTCCACTCATCCCTATTATAATTCTTCTCTATGTGTTCAAATTCAATGTCCACATGGAATATACCCTGGCTTGGAACAAACCTCCGTCCATCTTTTCCAAGCTCAACAGTAACCACTCTAGAGTTGATCTCAAATTCCATTTCATTACCATCCCTAAGAGTGATTACAGAATTAATAAAAAATGGCACTGTTTGTAGTACAGATGTTGCTATAAGTGAAGTTGTTTTAGAGTCACGACGAAGAGAGCTGCGATATCTAAAACACAACATTTGTACACCGCAGTAGTAACTATAGCCATCTGTAATAGTTCATTTGTGAAGCCAGCTAACACCATAACACATCAATGACGTCAGGAAAGAATGATGACTGATGGGGAACATCTCTAGAATAACTTTATTCTGATTTCACCGTGCATTTTTGAACATAAATATTGTTTGACACCAACCAAGTGCATTTATTTACTTAAAAATACACTAAAATGTTCTATAAAATATTACATAAAAACCCCTACATATGTTTCGGCTTATCGATAAGCCGAAACATATGTAGGGGTTTTTATTTTATAGAACATTTTAGTATATTTTAAGTAAATAAGTGAATTTGGTTGGGTGTAAAACAATAATTATCACTAGAAGAATTATGTGAAATTAATAACGATGAAAGGAATTTGTAAAGCTGGGGCATATAACTCCATATTTTCACAATAGCACCAGTTTTTTGTAATTGTCGTTACACAAACTACATTCATTTCACACACAGTGTACTGATGTGTTCATAATTATCTCTGTATTATACAACTTAACTTTTTGTTCACCGTGCATTATGGTAATAGAAAACACTTATCAACCAACAATTGCACTATTAAAGTTTATTATCACTTAAAATTACCCTACATATGTTTCGGTCATCAGCTGACCATCATCAGGGGCATTCACACGTACACGCATACACTTCACCGCGCTGTCCACTTTTTCCCAGTGCAAAACATCGTTATAAAAAGCGGACAGCGCAGTGAAGTGTACGCAGGTACGTGTGAATGCCCCTGATGATGGTCACTGATGACCGAAACATATGTAGGGTAATTTTAAGTGATAATAAACTTTAATAGTGCAATTGTTGGTTCATAAGTGTTTTATCTGTGTTATACTTCACATGCACAATTCCAATGATTTGTTACGAACTGCTGTCAAATTAAAAGCTATAGAAAATTGTCATATAATTGCCATTTGATTATTTTACAGTTACAAATATATTAACTTAACCAAAATTTGTGTATTTATCCTAGAATTACTATTATAGATCATTTATGGAGCTAAAACTTAAATGTCTGTAGTGTCGCTATCACCTCATGAGTTTATGAGTCTGCCATTTTGTTGTTACTGACTGTGAAGTTAAACAGACAGAGCTGGCTTGTCCATACCATGAAGGCGTATAGGGAGAGCAGGAGTAAAGCTCTGCTCATTCTTTACTTTATTGCTAGAGAGAGGTGAGTGGTCAACATAATGCCCCAGCCTGGTAAAGAACGCCGGCACCCATGAATAGGAGACTAGGTGGGCCCAGACATTTTGGAGAAGAGAAAAATATCTGGCCTCTGTCAGAATTTGAACCCCGTACTGTCCAGTCCACAGGGAATTAAAAAAGTAAGATGTTGGGATTTCTGTAATGTCATTAGGGTTATACCGAGGTTTGTGGAAATCGGTCAACTGGCTCTAAGTTGAAAGTGCGGTTACACAGATATCCACGTGTGCTCTCAGTCTCTCACACGTGCACACACACACACACACACACACACACACAAAATCATGCTTTACAGCAAGAAAAACGGGTTAATATTATAACAAAAACAATTTTAAAATTGAAAGTTTAACTCCTCATAGGAAAATTATACTTGCCCTTTCTCTCCTCATTTTCAAAACGTATGGTTCAATTCAGTTTTCCAAACGAGGGGGCAGGGGGAAATATGTCATACAAAAACAGAACTGAAATATACAAGTTAACTTATTACTAACTTACACGCTGCATTGAATTTAAGATCAGAATTGGCACAAACATGTACATCCAGAAATAACAAACAAATGCCATTATCTGAACAGACGGCTAATACTAATACGGCTAATAGTAATGCTTGAAGTATTCTCAGTTGCTTATACACTTGGTAATGCAGATGGAAAAGCTGAAGGGAAACTTGTCCTGCAGGATCACATCTGCGCTACACGTCTGCTGACAATGTAGTTATTGCTTTGTACCAGCAAGAGGTGTACTAAAAATGTCATAATTCTCAAAATTAAGTCTTAGAACAGCTTAATGCTGCAAAGCATATCGTACTTACATCTTACTCCAAGCAACACTGCTTACCTTTGTTTAGCGACATATCTCAATGGGAGGAATTCTGTAAGATTCCTATAAGCGATTACTGCTATACTGCACGTCCCATTTCCAAAAGCACCTGAACTGGGGCCTTCTATGTTGACGTCAAGTTGATTTGAGAACCAACTGAAATGAAACAGAAGTCATTTTGCTTAAACTGTGCTGTACTCTTCTGGCCTGGGCTTAGGGTCACATCTGACATGGAAATTGTGTGATGGTGTTTGTTTAGTGGACTGCAGAAATTTGTGTACGATACTTTGCTGGGATATATGAATATTCAGTGAGGTTTAGATAAATTTTTGACCTGCTGAAAACATTAGCCAACTGTTAGGATTTTATTGTATTGTATATTAATGAGGAAATACTGCAGACAGATTAAACAATTTCTGGGTGGTAGCTGTGTTATTTAATCAGACTATCAATTACCAAGATTATAGAGCATCAGTAATAGATGACTTAATGAGTATGGAGTATTGACAGAAGGTTTCTGACAGTGCAAAACCGAAATACTCAGGAAAATCTAATCTAATGTACATAACATAACCTCACCTAACCTAACTTAACCTTATATATGTATGTATGTATGTATGTATGTATGTATGTATGTATGTATGTATGTATGTATGTATATTTATAAAAGGTAAAGCAATCCCATTACAGGCCTGGACAGACCCTTAGGGTTCCAGGAGGTTGAGGCTCACAGATTTATAGACAATCGGCACATAAAGGTGGTAAGGTTGTCAGGCCTACGCACCAGCTGCCTTTACCCCCAGGAAATATTCCTGGTACTCATTTCTGTTAGAGGCTAAGTCGACCCCAGGGCCATAGTGCGACCGAAACGATTATGTCAATGGAAAACTCCAATGACACCATCGGGAATCGAACCCGCTACCTTCAGGATTGTAGCGCAGTGCCTCAACCAACTGGGCCACCGCGTGCCCCTTATGTGTGTGTGTATATATATAGGCCTAGTCAGTATATGAATAAATGTAAATAAATAAGTAAATAAATAAATAAATGTGTAAATAAGTACACTCAGAAATATGAAATTGAGTAAATAAATAAGACAGTAAGAAAATTAATAAGTGTATAAATAAATAAGCACAAGAACAAATAAATGCACATGAATAAATTAATTAATATAGAAAAAAATAAATAGACAATAAACATGTAAAATATAAACAAATAAATAATATCAAGCGAATAAATGAATGAATAAATATGCATGCAACAAATTTGGATATTAGCACAGTTAAAATCCAGTGCCACATTAATAGATATACAGGGCATACACAAAAGGATGGTGCGGTTTCAATATATATATATATTGAAACCGCACCATTCTTTTGTGTATGCCCTGTATATAATAGATACTGTGTGTTCCAGATATAATATAATTAACATAAAACACGATCTAAAATATCAAAGTTGTGGACATCAATTTGACATATGTATTTGAGAGCACCAGAATTGCTACATACCTCGATGTGTTCAAGTGCAATTTGTATAACGCATTTTCCAGTTGTGCTATATGTAAAGACAATGAGCTGAGATCTACATGAGCGTAGTTGGTATTTGCTGTCAGAAGCGATCCCCAAAGCAGAGCTTCAGTTTTTACCAACTCTTGAAGTAGGATGACTTTCTGTACAAATTAAGGATAAACACATCACATACAGTAGAATTTACAAATGTGTGTTTACAAAAATTATCAAATTTTTCATTTATGCAAGGTGACACAATTGAAATTATTTTAAAACAATGGCCAATATTATTAATATGTATAATAAAATATTGTTAATATATTTACATCTCCTTGTGATTTACACATACATATATATCACCCATGAGCACATGATCATTATTTTTATGTGCATACGCACGTCATCCCCACACATACATGGAGACATTATGTGATATCATCTACAAGTTCGATTTTGCAAAACTGCACTGTAAGGAGATTCTGTGCCCTGTCACAGTACCCCAGAGAGTGCCTTTACTAAAAGAACACAATAGAATGGTAAACCTGACAGACGTTTACTGTGGTATATGGCATAATTCACATAGAATATTGATATCAGAATAAATATTTTTATTAAAGACTATTAACTGCATGAAAATACATTGCGGACAGTGCAAAAAGGCTAAGTATGTACTGATATTAGCAGTGACAGAGTTATGAGGCTCTGCGATGCTTGTCAACTACAGGTGAGGGTCTAATGTGACGTACAGTATTCAACTACAGGTTAGGATCCAAAGTGACGTACAGTATTCAACTACAGGTTATGATCCAATGTGACGTACAGTATTCAACTACAGGTTAGGATCCAAAGTGACGTACAGTATTCAACTACAGGTTACGATCCAATGTGACGTACAGTATTCAACTACATGTTAGGATCCAATGTAACATACTCTATTCAACTACAGGTTAGGATCCAATGTAACATACTCTATTCAACTACAGGTTAGGATCCAATGTGACATACACTATTCAACTACAGGTTAGGATCCAACGTAACATACTCTATTCAACTATAGGTTAGGATCCAATGTGACATACACTATTCAACTACATGTTAGGATCCAATGTAACATACACTATTCAACTACAGGTTAGGATCCAATGTAACATACTCTATTCAACTAAAGGTTAGGATCCAATGTGACATACACCATTCAACTACATGTTAGGATCCAATGTAACATACTCTATTCAACTACAGGTTAGGATCCAATGTAACATACTCTATTCAACTACAGGTTAGGATCCAATGTAACATACTCTATTCAACTACAGGTTAGGATCCAATGTGACATACACTATTCAACTACAGGTTAGGATCCAATGTAACATACTCTATTCAACTACAGGTTAGGATCCAGTGTGACATACACTATTCAACTACAGGTTAGGATCCAATGTAACATACTCTATTCAACTACAGTTTAGGATCCAATGTAACATACTCTATTCAACTACATGTTAGGATCCAATGTGACATACACTATTCAACTACAGGTTAGGATCCAATGTAACATACTCTATTCAACTACAGGTTAGGATCCAATGTAACATACTCTATTCAACTACAGGTTAGGATCCAATGTGACATACACTATTCAACTACAGGTTAGGATCCAATGTAACATACTCTATTCAACTACAGGTTAGGATCCAATGTGACATAAACTATTCAACTACATGTTAGGATCCAATGTAACATACTCTATTCAACTACAGGTTAGGATCCAATGTAACATATTCTATTCAACTACATGTTAGGATCCAATGTGACATACACTATTCAACTACAGTTTAGGATCCAATGTAACATACTCTATTCAACTACAGGTTAGGATCCAATGTAACATACTCTATTCAACTACAGGTTAGGATCCAATGTAACATACTCTATTCAACTACAGGTTAGGATCCAATGTGACATACACTATTCAACTACATGTTAGGATCCAATGTAACATACTCTATTCAACTACAGATTAGGATCCAATGTAACATATTCTATTCAACTACATGTTAGGATCCAATGTAACACACACTATTCAACTACAGGTTAGGATCCAATGTGATGTACACTATTCAACTACATGTTAGGATCCAATGTAACATACTCTATTCAACTACATGTTAGGATACAACGTAACATACTCTATTCAACTACATGTTAGGATTCAATGTAACATACTCTATTCAACTACATGTTAGGATCCAATGTAACATACTCTATTCCACTACATGTTAGGATCCAATGTAACATACTCTATTCAACTACATGTTAGGATCCAATGTAACATACTCTATTCAACTACATGTTAGGATCCAATGTAACATACACTATTCAACTACAGGTTAGGATCCAATGTGATGTAAACTATTCAACTACAGGTTAGGATCCAATGTAACATACTCTATTCAACTACATGTTAGGATCCAATGTAACACACACTATTCAACTACAGGTTATGATCCAATGTGATGTACACTATTCAACTACAGGTTAGGATCCAATGTAACATACTCTATCCAACTACATGTTAGGATCCAATGTAACATACTCTATTCAACTACATGTTAGGATCCAATGTAACATACTCTATTCAACTACATGTTAGGATCCAATGTAACATACTCTATTCAACTACAGGTTAGGATCCAAAATCACATACCTCTGTATTTATGACTGAAAAATTCCTTTCTAAAAGGATGTTGATTATTTGATAGAACGTCTGTGCAGTCGCCAGCAGCTGCTCACTTTCTCCCGCACGAGTCATGAACAGCAGCAGCTCCTGCAGCAAGTCCAGCACTGCCTCGCCTTCACCGGGGTACAGCAACGCGTGCTGCACAAGGTACTCATGGCAAGCCTTCAGCGTTGCATTGCTGGAAGTGTTTTGGTACCCCAGGACCAGAGTATGGAACTGAAAACACAAACACAATTTTACACTTTAATGTGCTTTACTTGCAAATGACTGGTGTAGTTAAAAATTCAAAAGCTGATACAAGTCCACTGCTATTTTGTTACCTAGCAAACTTTTGGGTTTAAAAAGTGATCACTATACAGTGTCTGTGTAATATAAGATTACTTAGTGGTAATATGTATTAATATGGCCGTATTAAAATAATTTTCACGTTATATTGTCCGTGCATTCTGATATCAAATCACAAATTAAAAAACCCAACAAATTCACTGTATTTCCACATGTATAGTCCAATGCCCCTAAATTAGACTTTACATGTTAAAATACAGTGTATTTGTTGGTCTTTTGATTTGTGATTTGAACAAATTAATTATTTAAATTCAGTTAATTTTAAGAAAACCCACGTGAAGATCTAGCACTTTGGCTAGTTCTAAACTAGGAATGCTAACTTTGAAAATGTTGTCGTTCTTTGTATCTAGTTCATGGCGACTCACGTTGTTACGGATGCTGTCAACTGCCTCAGAGATGCAAGCAGAGAAGTCAGGCAGATCCCACTGCGTAAAGTACGTGTTACGCAGGTTGCACCGACGTTTCACTGTACCCAAGTAGTGGACAGGACAATCCTGAAGTGCATCAAGATTTGGAGCAGTTTCAGGCCACTGAATTCCAAACTTCCGTTCTTCATGACACATCGGCACAGTAGAGCGATTTACAACTTCTACATATACGCTCTTGACCTCATTTGCCACACGCCCGTGCACCATGCAGCTGTAGACTGCAGATTTCTGAAACAATAAATACGGAGAAAATTTAAGGATCTGGTAAAAAAAAAAACAAATTGGTAAGTAAAAAGGGAGTACGTCAACAAAATGTTCCATCATCAGAAACAGGACATAAACCAATTTATGGCTTTCTCCTCCTTGATGGTCTCTAGTTTTTGAAATGTGTTGCCTATTACAATTTTGTTCAGGAAACCATACCAGATATTTTTCTACAATAATTATGCGACTGCAGTAATTAATGACATTTCTACAGGGCGTTCCGACACATAACTGCGTACATGTTTCAGTTTCTACATGTTCCTACAGGACAGTTCATTTCATACAGTGACTAAACTACAGGCTGGACATTCTGGCATTTTATTCCCATCAGGTGCAGGAGAGTTTTCTCCGAAACGTCCTGACCAGCTCTGGCCCCCCCCCGGTCATCCTATTCAGTGGCTACCAGAATTCTTTCCTTGGGGAAAGCAGATATGGCATGAAGCTAGCTACTTACATGGACCTACTGCTGAGGTTAGGAATGTGTGGAGTTATATCGCTACTCCCCCTATATTCCCTCATAGCATACACAGAGACTTCACCTTTACCTAACTTCTACAATATTACATAAAGAGATTGCAAAGTGACTCTTCTAAGTGCTTCAGTTTACAAGATGGTTTAGCTGTAATTATAAATTAAGAATTTTAAAATTCTGTGTTCTAATTTGGTACACAATTTCCAATTCTATAGATGGTAACTAAATTAAACATTTCAAGTACATTCTCAAAGTTTCCCCATAATTTAAATGTTTATAATCGTTAACGCACATAAATATATCACATTAACTTTTCATCTATGTTTATGCTCCATCTACATAACAAAATACAGTCTGCTCCAAAAGCATACAGGTTCTTGCAGTAGGATGTACAGCTAAATACAAGTTTGCACACTAATAAAAATTGACTTATTCGTGACTGCAAATTTAGATCATTACTGCTACACAAATTTACTTTGAGTGAATTTCTGAAACACAGTAAGCATCACAATTACAGTGACAGCGCACGTGAGGTACAGTGTGTCCACAAAGTCCCTTCGGGGTTTTGAAAAATTGTGGCGCGCAAACAAATTGAGCTAGCCACATGCGGTTTGCGGCAGATTACAGTGAAACTCTGGAAGATTTTTTTGCCGCCAACAGATGGCATAAGCGGCCATCTTTACGTTTCTCAGTCAGTTGTTTGTGAAATGGCGAGTGTGCAGGAAGATGGATCGGCAGAGACGGTCCAATCAATGCCTTGGCCTCCACGTTCACCAGACTTAACACCACTGGATTTTTTCCTGTGGGGTTATGTCAAGAGCAATGTGTTCCGAACACCAGTTAACGGACGTGATGACCTGAAGACCCGTATCAGGAATGCGATCTCGGCTATTCCAGCGGACATGCTCCACAGAACATGGCAAGAGCTCGAATATCGTCTGGACGTTCTTCGTGCTACCAAGGGAGCCGACATCGAGCTCTACTGAGGTCAGTAAAAAAACTTCCAGAGTTTCACTGTAATCTGCCGCAAACCGCAAGTGGCTAGCTCAATTTGTTTGCGCGCCACAATTTTTCAAAACCCCGAAGGGACTTTGTGGACACACTGTATAAACGATGTTAATTCCTACTTGTGCGTTGTAGATCTTCAAGATGCTGCCTGCAGGGTGCAGATCTTCCCACACCTCCACCCCTGGAACCATGCGGAGCAGCACTTTATTCTTGGTCCAGTTGTACCCAAACTTCTCGTGTCGCTGGTCATTTGGCGACATGCACTTTATACTTACATTCTCTCCCTGAAGCAGGAATAGGAAGCACTTTTAGTGTACTTAAATTTCTTCTAAGAAAAGATGAACTGTTTTTGTTTTAGACACGTCTTTGTGCAGGCAATAAAAGAGATGGATAAATTGGCTTATCAGTCTCAACACAACACTAGCTTTTATTGACTAATGATGAAAAACAACCTGGCTATATACTTCTGTTTAAATTTGAAGCCATCATCAGGCCATGGAGGATATAGTCAAAATCATGTAAATTGCCAACAGTAATACACAAAAAACACATAACCTAACTAATCTTTACATACACATGAAGAATGGAGTCATGGAAGTCATGTAAGACATATTTTTATGTTAAAACAAGTTATTTGGATCACATTGCATGCCATAAGAACACACATAACATAACATAACATAACATAACATAATGTATTAATAAATTTATAACCAACTGATACACAATTGAACCACTTTTATTGTAGCGTCTATATTATTATACGTCTATATTATTATACGTACTATATATATTATACGTCTATATTATTATACGTCTATATTATTATACGTCTATATTATTATACGTCTATATTATTATACGTCTATATTATTATAACGTCTATATTATTATACGTCTATATTATTATACGTCTATATTATTATACGTCTATATTATTATTAATACGCCCCCAATAATATTAAACTTTTTCATATTTATAACAGATATATTTACTAAATGTAATAAGTAAGACCTACAACGATGATTTAATTGCTTTACAGATTACGCACATCCAGACGCTCAAATATAAGCCAGTATTTCCACATCCGCACATTTTACACAACCAGTACACAAATCTTTTAACAAGGTTTTTAACATAAAAAACCGTGTTTTAATATTTTTACTATTATATTAAGACAATATTACCACAATAGTGGTACACAAGTGCTGTATGTCCCATGACAATATGTATTTGATTTAGTGGCTTTTTACGAACGAGACCCTGAGGATGGACTGAGGTCGAAATATGTAGGGGTAATATATGACGTATAATAATATAGACGTATAATAATATAGACGTGTAATATAGATAATATAGACGTATATAATATATATAGACGTATAATAATATAGACGTATAATAATATAGACGTATAATAATATAGACGTATAATATAGACGTATAATAATATAGACGTATAATAATATAGACGTATAATAATATAGACGTATAATAATATAGACGTATAATAATATAGACGTATATAATATAGACGTATAATAATATAGACGTATAATAATATAGACGTATAATAATATAGACGTATAAAAATATAGACGTATAATAATATAGACGTTAATATATATAGACGTATAATAATATAGACGTATAATAATATAGACGTATAATATATAGACGTATAATAATATAGACGTATAATAATATAGACGTATAATATATAGACGTATAATAATATAGACGTATAATAATATAGACGTATAATAATATAGACGTATAATAATATAGACGTATAATAATATAGACGTATAATATAAGACTAAATAATATAGACGTATAATAATATAGACGTATAATAATATAGACGTATAATAATATAGACGTATATAAGTATTAGACGTATAATAATATAGACGTATAATAATATAGACGTATAATAATATAGACGTATATAATATGACGTATAATAATATAGACGTATAATAATATAGACGTATAATAATATAGACGTATATATAGAGTATAATAATATAGACGTATAATAATATAGACGTATAATAATATAGACGTATAATAATATAGACGTGTAATATAGACGTTAATAATATAGACGTATAATAATATAGACGTGTAATAATATAGACGTTAATAATAAGACGTAAATAATATAGACGTATAATATTATAGACGTATAATAATATAGACGTATAATAATATAGACGTATAATAATATAGACGTATAATAATATAGACGTATAATAATATAGACGTATAATAATATAGACGCTACAATAAAAGTGGTTCAATTGTGTATCAGTTGGTTATAAATTTATTAATTCATAAAGAAGCACGGTGATACTAACATAACGTGTTCTGAGACCTCAGAATCTCCCTTCATACAGTACTGTTGTGACTACGTGCTCTATGTACGTCGCAAATGGCCCGATGGTGGCTTACAGTAAGACAAAACACGCAGCCATGTCACTGTTTGTTTTACATCGGTTGAAGGAATTGTGTTAGACAGCTGAGCCATTTGGTCTGTGTCTTGAAGATGAATAAAATGTGCTATATATACATTTATTTGCCATGTAGCCATATATACATTATATTATGCCATGTAGCCATATATACATTATATTATGCCATGTAGCCATATATACATTATATTATGCCATGTAGCCATATATACATTATATTATGCCATGTAGCCATATATACATTATATTATGCCATGTAGCCATATATACATTATATTATGCCATGTAGCATATATACATTATATTATGCAAGTAGCCATATATACATTATATTATGCCATGTAGCCATATATACATTATATTATGCCATGTAGCCATATATACATTATATTATGCCATGTAGCCAGGTAGAAATTTATCAAGACTTTTGGAGAAAACCACTTTTTTTACCATTGTTTCAGAGGAACCTACTGCCTCCGTCTTTAGTGTGTAAACTTTTTCGGACACTATTTTTTCTGCCTGAAATGATAACTTACAAATAAACCTAGCATCTTGATAATCCTTCACTGTACAAATAACAACGCCTACACACGTGTAAACAACAATACATCTTTAAAACTTGGGAAAACAGATGAGAAATGCCTTGAGAGTTTTCAAATTTGGTCCCGGAGATGGGTGGACAAGATCAATTCGACAAATTGCGTGAAAAATGAAGAAGTATTACAAGGAGCCGAAGAGGAGAGGAACATCCTACTTACAATAAAAAGAAAGCAGGATAACGGGATGGTCAAATTCATGGGTAGAAACTGTCTTCTAGAACATGTTATTGAAGGAAAGTTACAAAGGAGAAAAAGACGAGGAATAAGACGTAAGTAGCTACTGGATGGCCTTAACGAAAGGAAAAGATAATGGAATTTGAACGAGGACGTACTGCATCGTACTCTCTGTACAACTTGCTTTGGAAGAGGCTGCGGAACTGTTGCAAAGCACTACGCAATAGTAATATATTTTTTAAAAAATCACGAGGCAATAAATAAAATTAAGGGGGTGGTTTTTAATTTTTTAAATTCTACTACATCAGATGTTTATACAGTACATTGCTGGTTCATATTTTAGTTATAATACTCTTTTGTTCCATCACCTTTTTTACTCCGAAATTGAAGAGATCACTCTGCTTTGAAATGCCAGTAAATTTCTACCAGACTACACGGTGTCATCCCAGAAGACAGTATTCTTGGGTATTTCAGTATTCAAGACACAACTCGAGTAAGATAAAGACCTTTGGAAGGTGATTTACTGTTCTAATGAGAAATTACCTCATCGATGTGAACACACCTCAAATAATTTAAAAATTTTAAGTTGCATTAAGGCATTTTTTGAATACTCGTTTTATACTGTGGATGAGTACCTAATTGGATAACTGTTACAATAAAAAATACTAGTTTATATGTTTGTATTTGTATTCTGTTTGTTTTAGGTGTGATTATGTAATGTATGTTTGTGACGTGTTCTATATCCATTTATTGGATTTCTGGAACTTATAAATAAATATAAATACAATATATAATACAATATCTATCCATTAATGAAGGTAATTGAAAATATTCACGAAGAAATTCAAACAAAATTAGAAAATTATGTACTGTCTGGCATTAAAATACTCACTAGTTTGCCATGTAGTCCCAGAAATATCAAGAATGAAATTGGCTCAATTTAAAGCAGCATTAAGGCCCTATAATCGTTTTACTCTACTGATAATTTTATATCTTAAAATGATTCATAATCTTATTATCTGCTACATATAATAGAGTCAATTTAACATTTGAATACTTTATGTGAAACCGTATTTTTTTTTGTATTTGTGGGACATATTGCACATTCTATTGTCTTTATAATTTTTGACCCGCAGAAGTGCAATAATATTATTGTTGTGTGTGTGTGTGTGTGTGTGTGTAAGTAGATTTAGCAGTAAGTGTTTGTAAAGTGTTGTCGTACAAGTAGTTTAGCAGTATGTTCTGTAACAGTAAGTAAGATTAGCAGTAGTGTGTACCTGTCAAGTAAGTAGATTTAGCAGTAAGTGTGTACTGTACGTAAGTAAGATTTGCAGTAAGTGTGTACGTCAACAGTAAGTAAGATTAGCAGTAATGTTACCTGTCAACAGTAAGTAGATTTAGCAGTAAGTGTTACTGTCAACAGTAGATTTAGCAGTAAGTGTTACCTGTCAACGTAAGTAAGATTTAGCAGTAAGTGTTTCCTGTCAAAGTAAGTAGATTTAGCAGAAAGTGTTACTGTCACGTAAGTTTAGCAGTAAGTGTGTACCCTGTACAGTAAGTAAGATTTAGCAGTAAGTGTTACCTGTCAACAGTAAGTAAGATTTAGCAGTAAGTGTGTACTGTCAACGTAAGTAAGATTTAGCAGTAAGTGTGTACCTGTCAACAGTAAGTAAGATTTAGCAGTAAGTGTGTACCTGTCACAGTAAGTAAGATTTAGCTAGTGTTAATGTGTCAGTATAGATTTAGCAGTAAGTGTGTACGCTTAGTAAGATTTAGAGTAAGTGTTTACCCTGTCAACAGTAAGTAAGATTTAGCAGTAAGTGTTTACCCTGTCAACAGTAAGTAAGATTTTAGCAGTAAGTGTGTACCCTTTCAACAGTAAGTAAGATTTAGCAGTAGTGTGTCCCTGTCAACAGTAAGTAAGATTTAGCTGTAAGGTTTACCCTGTCAACAGTAAGAAGATTTAGCAGTAAGTGTGTACCCTGTCAACAGTAAGTAAGATTTAGCAGTAAGAGTGTACCCTGTCAACAGTAAGTAAGATTTAGCAGTAAGTGTGTACCCTGTCAACAGTAAGTAAGATTTAGCAGTAAGTGTTTTACCCTGTCAACAGTAAGTAAGATTTAGCAGTAAGTGTGTACCCTGTCAACAGTAAGTAAGATTTAGCAGTAAGTGTGTACCCTGTCAACAGTAAGTAAGATTTAGCAGTAAGTGTGTACCCTGTCAACAGTAAGTAAGATTTAGCAGTAAGTGTTTACCCTGTCAACAGTAAGTAAGATTTAGCAGTAAGTGTGTACCCTGTCAACAGTAAGTAAGATTTAGCAGTAAGTGTGTACCCTGTCAACAGTAAGTAAGATTTAGCAGTAAGTGTGTACCCTGTCAACAGTAAGTAAGATTTAGCAGTAAGTGTGTACCCTGTCAACAGTAAGTAAGATTTAGCAGTAAGTGTGTACCCTGTCAACAGTAAGTAAGATTTAGCAGTAAGTGTGTACCCTGTCAACAGTAAGTAAGATTTAGCAGTAAGTGTGTACCCTGTCAACAGTAAGTAAGATTTAGCAGTAAGTGTGTACCCTGTCAACAGTAAGTAAGATTTAGCAGTAAGTGTGTACCCTGTCAACAGTGATGCTTTTCGGAATCACCTCCACCTCTGGCCGAACGAGGACCTCAAGACGCAGAGCCTTGCACTGCTGCATGTCCCAGTCCACCACCTGACACGTATAAACTCCCTCATCAAGACGCGACGCTCGTTCAATGCCAACAGAGCCGTATACTGATCGTCCGAGTCCATTGGCAGCAGCTTCGTCCACATGTTCCTGTAAATCAGCATGGACACTGAACGTTTATGAAGCACATTACAACTGGACAGTCAAAATCTTTTGCAAAGAGGCACTGTGCCGCTGGCCAAATGTCTTCTGACGTTTCAAACGGTGACAGTGGATTCGAAACGTCAGGAACTGCTCGCACAGTGACACAGCCACATCATAGCTGGGATCTTCAGCAACGCCAATGTAAGAGGCTCAACTCTCACATTTAAAATAATTTTGAAACGGTGGATGAATGAGGACTGGTGATACATGGATATGGTGAGGACATGGATATGGTGAGGCATGGATGTGGTGATACATGGATATCGTACGGTACAAGGATTATGGGTGAGGCATGGATGTGGTGGTTTGGTGTGATGGATGGTTGGTGATACATGGATGTTGGTTGGAGTGACATGGATATGGTGATACATGGATGTGGTGAGGCATGGATGTGGTGATTACATGGATATTGTGGGTACAAGGATATGGTGAGGCATGGATGTGGTGTTGGTATGGAATGGTGGTGATACATGGATGTGGTGAGGCATGGATATGGTGATACATGGATATGGTGTACATGGATGTGGGATACATGGATGTGGTGAGACTTGTATGTGGTGAAATGGATTGTAAGACTGTATGTGTGAACATGTATGTGGTAAAATGATGTGTGTGAGGGTCATGGATGGTGAAAGGATACGTGATATGGTTGGTAGCGTGGATGTGGGATATGGTGAGTGAAATGGGATATGGATGGTGAGGACATGGATATGGTGAGACAATGTATATTTGACTGCCTTAGACACATCCATCACTTTAGCATCCATCTGAACGAAATGAGTCACCTTGAAGGTGGAGGAAGTACGTTCCTCCGAAACGTCGGAACAACATATCGGTCCCATCCAGAATCTACGTTATAGGCTGGCTTTCTTTCCTATTCAGACTCTTGACCCGTGAGGATGGGACCGATACATTGTTCCGAAACGTCGGTAAACAATTGCCACATGACGCCGCGTAATACCTCAGAAGACCGCAGATTTCACAAAGAAGGTCGTCATTTTATCTGACAACTATCAATTGCTATCTCATGTCGGGCGCTTTAACCTTGTTACGTGTGACGTATGGCACTCAGGCCACTTCCACACGACAGGCGAAGTCGCGGCAGTAAGTCACAAGCGATAAAACACGGCTTATGTACTTTGATAGGACTTTGACCTTAACTGACGCGTAATATGTTGAGCAAAATGCCATTCGTTTTCTTATAATATGTGTGGAGACGCGGACGTTGCGGGAATAGCGTGTGGAACGCGAGGTGCTAAGTGGTCTTGAGGAGGTAGCGTAGAATGCACAGAACTGAGGACTCTGAGAAAGACGTAAGCGTCAGACAGGGAAGCGTTGCTATGATTAGCGTTATGGCAGAACAACAACAGCGACACTGCCTGCGACTGACCGCTGTCACACTGCTGTATGGCAGAACAACAAGAGCGACGCTGCCTGCGACTGACCGCTGTCACACTGCTGTATGGCAGAACAACAAGAGCGACGCTGCCTGCGACTGACCGCTGTCACACTGCTGTATGGCAGAACAACAAGAGCGACGCTGCCTGCGACTGACCGCTGTCACACTGCTGTATGGCAGAACAACAAGACTGACCGCTGTCACACTGCTGTATGGCAGAACAACAAGAGCGACACTGCCTGCGACTGACCGCTGTGACACTGCTGTATGGCAGAACAACAAGAGCGACGCTGCCTGCGACTGACCGCTGTCACACTGCTGTATGGCAGAACAACAAGAGCGACGCTGCCTGCGACTGACCGCTGTCACACTGCTGTATGGCAGAACAACAAGAGCGACGCTGCCTGCGACTGACCGCTGTCACACTGCTGTATGGCAGAACAACAAGACTGACCGCTGTCACACTGCTGTATGGCAGAACAACAAGACTGACCGCTGTCACACTGCTGTATGGCAGAACAACAAGAGCGACACTGCCTGCGACTGACCGCTGTCACACTGCTGTATGGCAGAACAACAAGACTGACCGCTGTCACACTGCTGTATGGCAGAACAACAAGACTGACCGCTGTCACACTGCTGTATGGCAGAACAACAAGAGCGACACTGCCTGCGACTGACCGCTGTCACACTGCTGTATGGCAGAACAACAAGACTGACCGCTGTCACACTGCTGTATGGCAGAACAACAAGAGCGACACTGCCTGCGACTGACCGCTGTCACACTGCTGTATGGCAGAACAACAAGACTGACCGCTGTCACACTGCTGTATGGCAGAACAACAAGAGCGACACTGCCTGCGACTGACCGCTGTCACACTGCTGTATGGCAGAACAACAAGACTGACCGCTGTCACACTGCTGTATGGCAGAACAACAAGAGCGACACTGCCTGCGACTGACCGCTGTCACACTGCTGTATGGCAGAACAACAAGACTGACCGCTGTCACACTGCTGTATGGCAGAACAACAACAGCGACACTGCCTGCGACTGACCGCTGTCACACTGCTGTATGGCAGAACAACAAGAGCGACGCTGCCTGCGACTGACCGCTGTCACACTGCTGTATGGCAGAACAACAAGACTGATCGCTGTCACACTGCTGTATGGCAGAACAACAAGACTGACCGCTGTCACACTGCTGTATGGCAGAACAACAAGAACGACACTGCTGCGACTGACCGCTGTCACACTGCTGTATGGCAGATCAACAAGAGCGACACTGCCTGCGACTGACCGCTGTCACACTGCTGTATGGCAGATCAACAAGAGCGACACTGCCTGCGACTGACCGCTGTCACACTGCTGTATGGCAGATCAACAAGAGCGACACTGCCTGCGACTGACCGCTGTCACACTGCTGTATGGCAGATCAACAAGAGCGACACTGCCTGCGACTGACCGCTGTCACACTGCTGTATGGCAGAACAACAAGAGCGACACTGCCTGCGACTGACCGCTGTCACACTGCTGTATGGCAGAACAACAAGACTGACCGCTGTCACACTGCTGTATGGCAGAACAACAAGACTGACCGCTGTCACACTGCTGTATGGCAGAACAACAAGACTGACCGCTGTCACACTGCTGTATGGCAGATCAACAAGAGCGACACTGCCTGCGACTGACCGCTGTCACACTGCTGTATGGCAGAACAACAACAGCGACACTGCCTGCGACTGACCGCTGTCACACTGCTGTATGGCAGAACAACAAGAGCGACACTGCCTGCGACTGACCGCTGTCACACTGCTGTATGGCAGAACAACAAGACTGACCGCTGTCACACTGCTGTATGGCAGAACAACAAGACTGACCGCTGTCACACTGCTGTATGGCAGAACAACAAGACTGACCGCTGTCACACTGCTGCACATGAGATGCATATTGACAATACGTGGTGGTAGTGGGCGTGGCTACTGTGCTTTTTATTTGGTAATTGTGTACATCTGACAGCTTGTTATCAGTCGGTGCAGCATCTTGTGTCTTGCAGTTTGCTGTACAAAAATACAAACATTAAGATATACAGAACTGTAATTTGTGTTGTTGTTTTGTGTGGGTGTTGAAACTTGGTCTGTCACACTGAGGGAGGAACATAGGCTGAGGGTGTTCGAGAATAGGGTGCTGAGGGGGATATTTGGGTCTAAGAGGGACGGGGTAACGGGGAGTGGAGAAGACTACATAACGAGGAACTTAATGATCTGTACTGATCACCAAATATTATTCGGGTGATCAAATCAAGAAGAATGAAGTGGGCGGAGCATGTAGCACGTATGGGGGAGGGGAGAGGAGCATGCAGGGTTTTGGTGGGGAGACATTAGGGAAGGAAACCACTTGGAAGACCCAGCGTAGATGGGAGGATAATATTAAAATGGAATCTTCAAGAAGTGGGGTGGGGGGCATGGACTGGATTGATATGGCTCAGGATAGGGACAGGTGGCGGGCTGTTGTGATGCGGTAATGAACCTTCGGGTTCCATAAAACGCGGGGAATTTCTTGACTAGCTGACGACCTGTTAGCTTCTCAAGAAGGACTGTGCTGTATGGAGTTAGTTAGTTAGTTAGTTAGTTAGTACACTTGACAGACACACACACACACACACTGATATTTACCTCAAAGTCTTATTCTTGTTGACAAAAGCTCCGTCTTTATACCAGCTGAACGTCATGTAAGGCGATCCCTGGGCTACACATGACAAGATAAACTCGTCTCCCTCTCTCACTATCAGCCGCTCGTGGTTCACTTTCACACTCTGCAACACATCAATCACTCGCCATGTATCGCTCATTCACCTACATAAACCATAGATTACATCAGATATGCGCTAAACCAATTTGCATCGTGAGCATCAGATGAAGCTCGGCTATCGGGAATTACATAAGGCATGAAGTCACTCGCCTGACGAACACAGTGCAGGCAACATGCTGCTGTGGTAACTGGCACTAAAACTTGGGGAGTCCATTTTGTTAAAATATGAGGCTGCCTCTCTCCTCACCTTCGAAACGTCTGGAACAGCTTAGCCAGTGACGCAGCTTCGTATTCTAGAACAGCGGTATCTTCAAATACACCGCTCTAAAAATACTCAAAACTGGAATGTTTAGCTTAATAACTGACCTGTAATAGTAATGTTGGTTCTTGTTTGAATGCTAGGTAAGTTGGCACCAGTGTCAGATTTCCCAGACGACCTCTCTTCATGAGATTGTTCAGTGCTTCTCGTATTTTAGTGCCGTCTCTTTTCCCACCGAAAAAGTGGAATGTAACTTCAGCTCCGGGGCTGAAATGCAGGGATAATTATTGCATTTTGTATTTAAAATTTGCGTTCAGAATGAATGAACTGTCGCTGTACGTACAAAGTGTAAAGTACACATTTTATTTTATAAACTACAGGGTAATTGTTTCATCTAAAGAATATCGTTTGTCACTTCCTGTCGGTTTGCTTATCGTATTAATGTAATCAGTGGGCCGGGATAGCTCAGTCGGTATAGCGACTCGCTACGGGCTGGACGGTCCGGGGATCGAATGCCGATCGCAGTGGCCGTGCGGTCTAAGGCGTGGGTCTATGGCCGCTCGCTTACTGGGATCGTGGGTTCGAATCCACGGGGCAATGGAATGTCTGTGTTGTGTTTTTTTATAAAGGCGGTAGCATGGAACATTAAGTGACATGAAGACGAAAGGATTTAACAGTTACAAAATGGATCAGGGGGAACACCGGACAGGCAAAAAAAAAGTAAATGAAATAAATCCCGGTGGGGGCGAGATTTTCGCAGCCGTCCAGACCGGCTTGGGGCCCACCAGCCTCCTTACAATTGGTACCGGGTCTATTTCCCGTGGGGTAAAGCGGTCCGGGGCGTGGAGTTGACCACCAACCCCCACTAGTGTCAGGGTTAAAGAAAGAGTAGAGCTATACCTCTACTCCCCTGTGGGCTTTCATGGTCTGTTCTAGGAGAACTTTACCTTTTACCTTATTAATGTAATCAACTCCGCCAAAGCCCACACGCGAGGCGGAAGTGACAAAGGATGCTTGTCCGGTAAAATAAGGACCCTGTGTAATGCACTACAGTTATTATTCTGTTTACACAAGACTTGTGTATCTTGAGCTACTCTGACGGCAGTGATTAGCCTGTGGGAATGTGGACGGAGGTGGAGGTAGTTAACGAGCAGGCATAACGAAATGAACAAAAGTAACGCACTGAAACTGCAATAGTAAACAAAACGTAATTAATTAATTAATTCTGTAGTCTTTGCCGATCGCAGTGGCCGCGCGGTCTAAGGCGTCGGTCTACGGCCGCTCGTTTACTGGATTGTGGGTTCGAATCCCGCCTAGGGCATGGATGTCTGTCTGTTGTGAGTGTTGTGTGTTGTCAGGTAGAGGTCTGTGCGACGGGCTGATCACTCGTCCAGAGGAGTCCTACCGAGAGTGGTGTGTCTAAAGTGATCAAAAGAAAGTACAAACCTCGACACGGAAACGGGAAAAGCGGAGTAGGTAGAAGAGGATGACTAAAAAAAAACTGCAGTCAGTCTTACGACAGGTCCGTAGCCTCTTCATTCTGCAGTCTGTCTTACGACAGGTCCGTAGCCTCTTCATTCTGCAGTCTGTCTTACGACAGGTCCGTAGCCTCTTCATTCTGCAGTCTGTCTTACGACAGGTCCGTAGCCTCTTCATTCTGCAGTCTGTCTTACGACAGGTCCGTAGCCTCTTCATTCTGCAGTCTGTCTTACGACAGGTCCGTAGCCTCTTCATTCTGCAGTCTGTCTTACGACAGGTCCGTAGCCTCTTCATTCTGCAGTCTGTCTTACGACAGGTCCGTAGCCTCTTCATTCTGCAGTCTGTCTTACGACAGGTCCGTAGCCTCTTCATTCTGCAGTCTGTCTTACGACAGGTCCGTAGCCTCTTCATTCTGCAGTCTGTCTTACGACAGGTCCGTAGCCTCTTCATTCTGCAGTCTGTCTTACGACAGGTCCGTAGCCTCTTCATTCTGCAGTCTGTCTTACGACAGGTCCGTAGCCTCTTCATTCTGCAGTCTGTCTTACGACAGGTCCGTAGCCTCTTCCAAAGCGAGTTCTTCACAGGGTGCGATCTAGTGCTTCTTCTTTCAATTTCCAGTATCTTCTCTTTTCCTTAAGGTCATCCAGTAGCTGCTTATGTCTTATCCCTCGTTTTCCCGTCATTTCTATCCTTTACTTGTATCCTTCTATCCTTCTATTCCTTACTTCAATCATGTGTTTCAGAAACCTCTCCTGTACGGAAAGTTGGGGATACCAACGCAATAAGCAGAAAATAATAAACGAAAAGAAAGTACACTAAAATAATAAGCACAAAAAGTACTACACAGTACGCGTTGAAGCAGCAAACTGACTCTGCGCTGAAATTCATCGCATTAGAAAATCTTTGCTGTTCGCAGTCGCGTCAGCAAGAATTTACAATTTTGAAACTTTGCTTTGTGAAATTGTGCTTACAAACATAAACAAATTTTTCCCCCACACAATATTTCTACAAATATTACTGAACAGCGATCTCGCCGTCATTTTTCTTCCTGCTGATATCAAAAACATATGGCACAAAAGGACTGATATGGTGTGACGTTACTGTGACGTATAACACGTCGAAGAGATTGATGACGTGATGCCGACAAACATCAGATTGCATTCAGTGGCAGGACCCCGTTCCCACCCTTTGTCCGTCAAGACAAATTTTTCACATCAGAAGGGATGTATTCTGTATCAGGTAAATCTACGATATTGCGTGGAACATGGATATGGTGGTGTGGGGTCAAAGGGCAGGACTTTAGGGGTTTGGAGGACACGTTACAGAGGCGTGATTTGTTTTCAGGTGGAGGATATTTTGAGCATTTGTTGTGAATTATGACTCGATAAACAAGAAGGACTCAACAGTTATTTAAGTGGGAATACGTACTGTAAAAGTATTACGTCAGTTGTAAGTGAAATGTTACGTAGTTACTGTATTTATTGTTAAATATAATATTTAAATTAAATTAAAAAATCACTTGTTTCCGGACATATGTTATAAGGACTGACTCCTTAAGTTTACCCAAACATTTTAGACACATGCTATTTAATAACGAAATATTTGCTTATACGAGCAACTAACTCACTTCGGTAGAGCATTTATTATATCATTATTGTTCAGACGGAAACGACACACATACAGATACATTATAAATACATGTTCACTTTTTTTCACAGCAAAGTCCAACGTAACAAACTTTATTCCTAACAGCGAACCAGTATGTAGCTACATCACATTCCCATCAACATCAAATCCATTTTCCTACCCTGGACAGGGATCAGTTGTATTCTGTAATCAGGAACATTTCTCCCTTGTCGAGAGTGCAATGAATCAGAAATCGAATGTCCGTGAATCGGGAGTTTCAAGCGAACAGCCGAACCAAATGAGGTCATATCAATTCGACTTCATTATCATGTCCATCAAATTTGATGTAATGAACCAACGCAACACAACGATGGACTGTCGGATGGAAGAGTGAGTTTCGGGAACAAACTCCGAAACAAGACAGCGGAAAACATTTGCCAAGCGTCAGCGATACTCACGTGACATTGAGAACTTTCAAATCGTCCAGCTTCGATAAATTAGAACTTCTGAGGTACTTGCCGATCTGTAAACAAGAAAAAGTAAAAATTATTAAGAATACATTAAAACGGCAAATATGAGTCACAAACTGCGTCATGAAATTTCAAATTCGGGTCTTCTGCTATTGACGCTGTGTCTTTCGGTCTCCGAAATCTCGAAGGAATTTACCGCCTTGGCCTTCATGGGTTTAGCAATCCAAAAAAAAAAAATTGTGTTTGCCAGTCCGCCACTGATAAAGTAACCTCAAAGACGACTGTGCAGGTAACACACATAAAGTCTTGTGAAGACATTTTTAAGAATCTAGGAACAGCGACAGACAGTTAATATCCGTAGTCTGTCTTACGACAGGTCCGTAGCCTCTTTCAAAGCGAGTTCTCCACAGTGCGATCTAGTGCTTCCTCTTTCAATTTACAGTATCTTCTCTTTTCCTTAAGGTCATCCAGTAGCTGCTTACGCCCTCTCCCTCGTCTTCCCGTCACTTCTATCCTTCCTTCTAACTTTCCTTCAATCACATGTTTCAGAAGGCAGTTTCTACGCAAGATGTGACCAATCCAGTTAGCCTTTCTTCTTTTTATTGTATGTACGATATTCCTCTCCTCCTTCACTCTATGTAATACTTCTTCATTTCTCACACGATCGGTCCAACTGATCTTCTCCATTCTTCTCCAGCACCACATTCAAAACTTTCCAGATACTTCGATCACTTTCCCAAGTGTCCAGTTTCAGCACCACACAAAGCTACGCTCCAAATGTAGCACTTTACTAGTTTCTTACTTAAATTTAAGTCAAATTTACTGTGAAAAGATTCTTCTTCTGTTGAATGCTGCTTTTAGCGTGGCAATCCTGCATTTAATTTAACTAATGTGTTACATCTTGCCTGCAAACACGAGACTGAACCTGCCTAAATTACACGCGATAACTGTGTAATTTCCCTCAGCACAGTGTTCTGGGTTCTGCACTGATGAGAGCGTTGTTGTGACTGGTTACATGACGTATTTGTATGCGCATGCGCACAAACACTTCCTCAGCAGTCATGTTGTAGCTAGTTACATGCCCGTTATGACCCAGTCTGACCTCATGTAAGTGCCCTGGGCTGTGTGAAACAAGAAAGGCATTTAAAGCAAAGTTTTTAAAAAAAAATCTTACATTACTAATTATACAGAAACTTGTGGCAGAATGAAATAGTAAAGTCAATCTCTTTCCTTCATGAGGACGAATTGAAAAAAAAATTAATTTTTCCTCAAGTTTTACCCCGAACTCTCGAAACTACGCGAGCACTGCAATTTATACATACCTCAAGCAGTGAAATTTTTAACCCAGAACTTTCAGGGGAAGTCCATGGTAAGGGGCAGGTGTGGGGGCGGGGGGGGGGGGGGGGGGGGGGGGGAGGGGAGGGCAGACAGGTGACGGCCCAGTCGTGTAATATTTCGTGTCTACTCGTCAATTGCTACAGAGTCGAGAAAGAAAAGTAAAGAAAGAATTCCTGGATTCGCGGAAGAGAAAGTAGATAAGAAAAGTTTAAACGTGAGAAAAAAAGAGAGACGGGAAAGATAACGGACCTTGTTAAATCAATTTCAGTAACGGGGAAAGGAAAGGTGAAATTTCACAAGAGCGACTGTCCGTAAATCCTGTTGGAACTTCATTTCCTTAATGTCTTTTTTTCTCCTTTCCTTCACCTCTTCTTAGCGAGTTGCCGGCGGAGCGGTAAGTATCGAATCTAAAGTGGTTTGTCTTCTGAGTCATGTAGATATGCAACAGATAGCGTACATTGAGACATGTAACTCACATTTTGAAGAATGCATGAAAATATTTTGAGGGGAAACTAGCGTTTGTTAAAGAATGCATTGAGTACCGACTGCCTGCTTTGAATGACAAAGACAGGGGCCATTGCGATGTTAAAGGGGATGAAAATTTGAAACGTCACAACGGCGTGGCTGAAGATTAACATTTCTGGGATGTGATGCTATGTCATTTCGCGTCTGGTTCTCGACGTTTCGAAAGATATACGTGCCTTTATCTTCAGAGTTAAGCAGTCCAAGAAAGTGTAGATGTCCGTAAAACACAACTAAGGAATTATTAATTAACCACAGAAGACTCAGCTGCTCAATAAAGTTCCTACTCTTCAGCAATTCAGAAGTGTACTGCTTAGTTCGCAAACTCCTCCACATGAGCTCGTGTTGAGCCAACTAAAAATGTCCCGTCTCCCTCCACACCCTATTTTCTGAAGCCCAGTTTTAGCACCTCTCCCTCCCACCCCAAGGCTTCCCTATTTTATCTTCCAACACATAGCGAAGGAGGAGAGGAATATCGTACATACAATAAAAAGAAGAAAGGCTAACTGGATTGGTCACATCTTGCGTAGAAACTGCCTTCTGAAACAGTGATTGAAGGAAAGTTAGAGGGAAGGATATAAATGACGGGAAGACGAGGGAGAAGACGTAAGCAGCTACTGGATGACCTTAAGGAAAAGAGAAGATACTGTAAATTGAAGGAGGAAGCACTAGATCGCACTGTGTGGAGAACTCGCTTTGGAAGAGGCTACGGACCTGTCGTAAGACGGACTGCAGAATGAATGAATGATACATGATTTTCTCAACAATGCTACACGTACCGAAAATTTCGGCCCTCCCGAATTCAATCCACACCGCTAAACGTTGCACTTAGCAAATTCTTATTACCGTTATTCCCTTCTTTTTCACTTCCAAAAATTCTACCCACCACTTTGCACTCAGACACTTTGCACTCAGACACTTTGCACTCAGACACTTTGCACTCAGACACTTTGCACTCAGACGCCCTCAATGTACGCCGTTTCCTTTCTCACCACGTCCTACATATACTATAGTAACGATAATCGTCCTGTCTATCAAGTTATGTATATCACTGGTCATATTTCCTACACACTTCTGTCGCTACTTAATATTTTCTGGTGAGTTTTTCAATACATTAATAAAGATATATATAAGCTTTTTCACTTAGTATGCATAAAGTGATGAAACCATTTTCAAATATACGCGTTACTAAACTTCAAAATAATATGATGTGCCTCCATTTAAATAATATTTGACAGGTCCTTATACTGGTAATCTTAATTTGAGGCAATATAATTCATTAAAATTCCCCTCAAACTCCTCTCTGTTCCAAGTAAGTGAGTTTGGGCAGCTTTCTCCTGTCAAAGGTCAATGGGCATGTGACTTGCAGTAGACAAAGTTCACTGACACAGGCCTGTCCCTGTCAGTATCATCCACCTCTGCTGCACACTCAGCCATTCATCTATCACCGAAGCCATATAATCTTGGTAATTGACAGAGCTGTTGAATAAGACAGACAGACAGACAGTTTCCCCTGCGAAGATCACAATTATCAATTCCCCATTTGATAAACACTTCCCAAGTCTGCGTCATTTCACAGCAGTTACCGCTTTAAATGTTCAAATTACGAAGGCCCCCGTTAGGTACTTGAGTCCATGCAGCTTATAAGAAGCTGACAGTCACTTAGCTACTTACAATATTACATAAATATTTGAGAACATAATTGCTCATTATTGTGTCCGCAGGAATTTGTCATTAGACATTACACTGAGGCAGAAAACTCCGTTCCGTATAGCCACATATAGCCACATATAGCCACATATAGCCACACATAGCCACATATAGCCACATATAGCCACACATAGCCACATATAGCCACACATAGCCACATTATAGCCACACATAGCTACATATAGCCACACATAGCCACACATAGCCCCACATAGCCACATATAGCCACACATAGCCACACATAGCCACATATAGCCACACATAGCCACACATAGCCACATATAGCCACACATAGCCACACATAGCCCCACATAGCCACATATAGCCACACATAGCCACATATAGCCACATATAGCCACATATAGCCACACATAGCCACATATAGCTACATATAGCCACATATAGCCACATATAGCCACACATAGCCACATATAGCCACACATAGCTACATATAGCCACACATAGCCACATATAGCCACACATAGACACACATAGCCACATATAGCCACATATAGCCACACATAGCCACATATAGCCACATATAGCCACACATAGCCACATATAGCCACACATAGCCACATATAGCCACACATTAGCTACATATAGCCACACATAGCCACACATAGCCCCACATAGCCACATATAGCCACACATAGCCACACATAGCCACATATAGCCACACATAGCCACACATAGCCACATATAGCCACACATAGCCACACATAGCCCCACATAGCCACATATAGCCACACATAGCCACATATAGCCACATATAGCCACATATAGCCACACATAGCCACATATAGCTACATATAGCCACATATAGCCACATATAGCCACACATAGCCACATATAGCCACACATAGCTACATATAGCCACACATAGCCACACATAGCCCCACATAGCCACATATAGCCACACATAGCCACACATAGCCACATATAGCCACACATAGCCACACATAGCCCCACATAGCCACATATAGCCACACATAGCCACACATAGCCACATATAGCCACATATAGCCACACATAGCCACATATAGCCACATATAGCCACACATAGCCACATATAGCCACACATAGCCACATATAGCCACACATAGCTACATATAGCCACACATAGCCACACATAGCCCCACATAGCCACATATAGCCACACATAGCCACACATAGCCACATATAGCCACACATAGCCACACATAGCCACATATAGCCACACATAGCCACACATAGCCCCACATAGCCACATATAGCCACACATAGCCACATATAGCCACATATAGCCACATATAGCCACACATAGCCACATATAGCTACATATAGCCACATATAGCCACATATAGCCACACATAGCCACATATAGCCACACATAGCTACATATAGCCACACATAGCCACATATAGCCACACATAGACACACATAGCCACATATAGCCACATATAGCCACACATAGCCACATATAGCCACATATAGCCACACATAGCCACATATAGCCACACATAGCCACATATAGCCACACATAGCTACATATAGCCACACATAGCCACACATAGCCCCACATAGCCACATATAGCCACACATAGCCACACATAGCCACATATAGCCACACATAGCTACACATAGCCACATATAGCCACACATAGCCACACATAGCCCCACATAGCCACATATAGCCACACATAGCCTACATTATAGCCACATATAGCCATCATAGCCACACATAGCCCAATAGCTACATATAGCCAATATAGCCATATAGCCACCATAGCCACATATAGCACAATAGCTACATATAGCCACACATAGCCACAATAGCCCCACATAGCCACATTAGCACACATAGCCACACATAGCCACTATAGCCCACATAGCCACATAGCCCCACATGCCTCAATAGCCACACATAGCCACACATAGCACATAGCCAATATAGCATCAATGCCACATATAGCCACACATTGCCCACATAGCCACATATAGCCACACATAGACCACATAGCCAATATAGCCACATATACACACATAGCCACACATAGCTACTATAGCCACACATAGCCAACATAGCCATTAGCACACATAGCCACATATTAGCACATATAGCCACTATAGCCACACATAGCTACATATAGCCACCATATTAGCCACATATAGCCACACTAGCCACATATAGCCACATATAGCCACACATAGCCACATATAGCCACTACATAGCCACATATAGCCACACATAGCCACACATTAGCCACATATAGCCAATTTATAGCCACACATAGCCACATATAGCCAACATAGCCACACATAGCCCCACATAGCCCATATAGCCACATATAGCCACACATAGCCACATATAGCCACACATAGCCCACATAGCCACATATAGCCACACATAGACACACATAGCACTTGCACATATAGCCACACATAGCCACACATAGCTACATATAGCCACACATAGCCACACATAGCCACATATAGCCACACATAGCCACATATAGCCACATATAGCCACATATAGCCACACATAGCTACATATGGGCCACATATAGCCAACATATAGCCACACATAGCCACATATAGCCACATATAGCCACCATAGCCACATATAGCCACACATAGCCCCACATAGCCACATATAGCCACACATAGACCACACATAGCCACATATAGCCACATATAGCCACACATAGCCACACATAGCTACATATAGCCACACATAGCCACACATAGCCACATATAGCCACACATAGCCACATATAGCCACATATAGCCACACATAGCTACATATAGCCACATATAGCCACATATAGCCACAATAGCCACATATGCCACATATAGCCACACATAGCTACATATAGCCACATATAGCCACATATAGCCAAACATAGCCACATATAGCCACATATAGCCACACATAGCCACATATAGCCACACATAGCTACATATAGCCACACATAGCCACATATAGCCACACATAGCCACATATAGCCACATATAGCCACACATAGCTACATATAGCCACATATAGCCACACATAGTACATATAGCCACACATAGCCACACATAGCCACATATAGCCACATATAGCCACACTATAGCCACATATAGCCACACATATAGCCACACATAGCCACATATAGCCACACATAGCCACATATAGCCACACATAGCCACACATAGCCACATATAGCCACATTAGCCACACATAGCCACATATAGCACACAATAGCCACACATAGCCCACATAGCCACATATAGCCACACATAGCCACACATAGCCACATATAGCCACACATAGCCACACATAGCCCCACATAGCCACATATAGCCACACATAGCCACACATAGCCACATATAGCCACATATAGCCACACATAGCCACATATAGCCACACATAGCCACATATAGCCACACAGCCACATATAGCCACACATAGCCACATATAGCCACACATAGCCACATATAGCCACACATAGCCACATACAGCCACATATAGCCACATACAGCCACATATAGCCACACATATTTCGCTTTAATATTATTCTTCCATCTACACCAACGGTTTCCGAAATTAAATGAATAGTTATTACATCACAAATTACACACCAACAAAATGCACTATATTTTCACTTTTTATTCTTTAACCCCTACACATGTTTCAGCCCTTACAAGGCCATCTTCAGGGGGCTCGTAGTGTACATTTACTTTACATACATTGTTTATGTCTGTTATTATGTATATATCACATGTAGTCAAGTTTCATTATCATTTATATATTACAGTTATTTACAATTTCTGTATTTAAATATATAAAACACAGATTATAAAATCCTTAAATAAGTTTCGTCAATATTTTCGTAGTCAAAATATAAAATCAAGCTATATGCTTTTTGAGACGTATCTGCTACCGTCAGCTTGTGTTTGGCAGTTATTAAATTTCCATGCTGGAGTTATTTAATCTTACTTTAATCTAACAAGTTAGTCACTATCCATTTATTTAATCGACTTGTGTTACAGCAATGCCCATATCTTTTCCATCCGTATGATTCAAGAAACATAACTATACGAAGTGCTATCTTACATAAATATATATAGTACCTGTAACGACACTTAAACTGGTACATGGGCGTAGAAACGTAAGACATCGTCATTTCTGCAAGGATTCGCTCCAAGCTGCGTGAAAAGGAGAGATTCGTTACGCCAAAAATGTGGAACTAACTTCTTATCTACCTCACACAGTGCACTTGGTTTGTGAATAAGCCTTCAGTTGACAATAGTTACAGCAGATGGCAGTTATCGTTGTAAAACAACCGAGACATGAAGAGGTGTCTATGCTTCGGCAGACAAAGCAGCGCCCTGTTTTGCTGATATCAACCTAAGAAATATTTGAATTCATGGCATGGATATTCAGTTAAATTGTACTTTCATACTTTTTTCTTTTGGTGTAGAGGGGCCACGCAGCAGAAGCTACGGACGCACCGCAGCCTTAAGGCTTATTGTACAACCCTGTGATGAATATGAAGAGAAAGATGATCGGTTTTTTTTTCATTTTTCCAAGTAATGGAAAACCGGTGGAATGAAATTGGCAGGGGAAATCCGAAGTACTCGGGGAAAAACCCTTCGCAGTGCCACTTTGTCCACCACAAATCCCACATGGACTGACCTGAGATCGAACCCGGGCCTTCGCGGTGAGAGGCCGGCGACTAACCTCCTGAGCCATGACATGGCCCAATTTCATACATTAGTCAAGGGCTGAGATATGTAGGAACCGATCGACTGATTCTATCAAATCCATAGCTAGAGTGGCCGTGGATACCGCGTCAACATTGTATTAACCCAGAAACGCCAGGGTCGTGGCCGGTTGCACTGTACGTTTTAGCTAAACTGAGCAGTACGCCACTGAGAGAGCTACCTCAGTCATGAAACAAAAGAAATCTGATTTTCTAAACTACGGGTATGGGCTTCAGGAAGTGGAGTCGTAAGTCATGTAGAAAGACAAAGGGAATGCAGCAGTTGTTAGATAAGCTGTGCTCTGGAATCTCCAGGCTTTCGTCACTTCCGGTTCGTCTTCCTTACTGCACCAGTGGGATGACTTCCGGCTACAGTGGGGCAAGACAGTGCGTCAAGTTGTCCAGACAAGTATCTCCTTTTGCAAAGCAACGGTTTAAATGACAAATGTTCCTACACAACTGGACAGCGAACATGGTGGTAACTTATTATGAACTATTACTTCTAGCACGAAGTCGAGGTAGCTCAGTCAGTACAGTGACTAAGCTACGGACTGGACAATATGGCTTTCGATTTTCGCCACAGGCAAGACACTTTCCTATTCTCCAAAAGGTCTAAATCTGCTCCCGGGTCCAGTTAATGAGTATGGCGGACTTCTTATCCCGGGGGTAAAAGCGGCCAGTTTGTTAAGCTGATCACTTACCCCCAGCTAGTGCCGAGGTTAAGAATGAGTGTATCTATACCTCTGTCCTCTATATTTGCATGGCTTACATACGAACATAGACAGAATTATATTTAGGCTATGGAAGGCTTTCTGTAAAATGTGAAATGCTCCAATTGACGCCTGATGAAGTGTTTTCCTTCTAGACGTCAGGAATTACTCATCCAATGATACAAAGTCATGTGCCAGACGTCCTGAAACCTGTGACATTACTTTAAGATGCTGCCAAAGGTAAAAATCAGATTCAGCACCTTCCATAATTATCTGTGTTGCTAAAGTAACGAGAGAGAAGCATTTTGATTCTTCAGTCTTCCTTCTAATTTTCTTAAAATAAAGGTCCAAAGTGCCACGGCCCTCCACTGGGGACGAAATATGCTTCAATTTTGAAGGCAATTGGCAACAAAAGGGCTTTCGTATCTTCTTATATTTCAAACTATTTTTGGAAAAATTTCACTTCTGATATGCTATTTAAGACGAAAAATAAGCATACAGTTATTGGCATCATGAACGGCAAATTAGCACCTAATGTGGATAATACACATTTACAGGAAAAGTTTATGCGAATCTTTTATGCGAATTCCTTTTAATTTTGGTCGATTTACGTAGTGTTTTTCATTTATGTGAATCTTGTATGCGAATTGCTTTTAATTTTGGTCCATTTACATAGAGTTTATTTTCATTTATGCGAATCTTGTATGCGAATTGCTTTTAATTTTGGTCCATTTACATAGAGTTTATTTTCATTTATGCGAATCTTGTATGCGAATTATTTTTAATTTTAGTCGATTTACTTAGTGCTTATTTTCATTTATGCGAATCTTGTACGCGAATTCCTTTCAATTTTGGTCTATTTACATAATGTTTATTTTCATTTATCCTACGAACGCAGTCAAAAATTGCAAATTTGTCTAAGTACAAAACCCGGTGGCCACAAACGTTACAAATTCAGTTAAAACCGTACACAACTGAATTACACTAGTAATGTGGACTTGGTATATATCCAGTGTAAGGAGCGACATAAGTAGAAACTTTCCAATCGTTTATCCGACGATGGAATCAGATCCAGGTGTCGAAACTTCTTGTTCAGTTCTTTTATTTTCTTTAAATACTGTACGATAAAGTTCAAACCGTGAGCGGGTGTGAAAGCACAACTCTAAAGTTCCTTACCCATTCCAGCACAATTTTCGTAACATCTCAAGTTTCAGTGAAGCTATGTAATGCCCATTACAGGTGTAAGACCAAAAGCTTTACAGACTTACAAACTGGGCATTCCAGAATGCCACAACGAAAAGTGTAATGATAATTTGGACTTGTCGCAGTTTCTTGAAGGTTTTATCACGGCTAACACAAGTCAGCCAATGCACGTGGACATGCACCAGCGCCATAAACCTCATACGTGGACATGCACCAGCGCCATAAACCTCATACGTGATATGCACCAGCGCCATAAACCTCATACGTGGACATGCACCAGCGCCATAAACCTCATACGTGGACATGCACCAGCGCCATAAACCTCATACGTGGACATGCACCAGCGCCATAAACCTCACAGGTGGACATGCACCAGCGCCATAAACCTCACACGTGGACATGCACCAGCGCCATAAACCTCACACGTGGACATGCACCAGCGCCATAAACCTCATACTGGACATGCACCAGCGCCATAAACCTCTACGTGGACATGCACCAGCGCCATAAACCTCATACGTGGACATGTACCAGCGCCATAAACCTCATACGTGGACATGCACCAGCGCCATAAACCTCACACGTGGACATGCACCAGCGCCATAAACCTCACACGTGGACATGCAACAGCGACATAAACCTCATACGTGGATATGCACCAGCGCCATAAACCTCATAAGTGGACATGCACCAGCGCCATAAACCTCATACGTGGACATGCACCAGCGCCATAAACCTCATACGTGGACATGCACCAGCGCCATAAACCTCATACGTGGACATGCACCAGCGCCATAAACCTCATACGTGGATATGCACCAGTGCCATAAACCTCATACGTGGACATGCACCAGCGCCATAAACCTCATACGTGGACATGCACCAGCGCCATAAACCTCATACGTGGACATGCACCAGCGCCATAAACCTCACACGTGGACATGCACCAGCGCCATAAACCTCACACGTGGACATGCAACAGCGACATAAACCTCATACGTGGATATGCACCAGCGCCATAAACCTCATACGTGGACATGCACCAGCGCCATAAACCTCATACGTGGACATGCACCAGCGCCATAAACCTCACACGTGGACATGCACCAGCGCCATAAACCTCACACGTGGACATGCACCAGCGCCATAAACCTCACACGTGGACATGCACCAGCGCCATAAACCTCACACGTGGACATGCACCAGCGCCATAAACCTCACACGTGGACATGCACCAGCGCCATAAACCTCACACGTGGACATGCACCAGCGCCATAAACCTCACACGTGGACATGCACCAGCGCCATAAACCTCACACGTGGACATGCACCAGCGCCATAAACCTCACACGTGGACATGCACCAGCGCCATAAACCTCACACGTGGACATGCACCAGCGCCACACACCTCATACTGAAAATCTGCTTTTAGCACTCTCAGTCTTTATATTGTTCACACCGTGCATTTTCATCTGATCACACATTTTTTACCAACAAATTTCATATTTTTTTATTACACCATACAACTTCTTTTACAATAAAATTTAATGTTTTATAAATTTTATAAAATTAGTTTATTGTAAAAGAAGTATGGTTTAATAAAAAAATGTGTAATTTGTTGTTAAAAAATGTGTGACTCTCAGTCTTGTAACTCAGTTCCTATAGTTGACCTAAAATGGAAACACTTCGGGATGCTTTAGATTATTAGTGTTTTAACATAAGGTAAAAAGGATGGGCTGGTCCTGTAGTACGTAGGGGGTGAACAGAAATGCATCCAGGGGTTTTGTGAGAAGACCTTAAAGAAAGACACCACTTGCAAAAACTAGACACAAATGTAATAATAATAACAATAATAATAATAATAATAATAATAATACATTTTATCTTAACGTCGTACAATAAGACTTGTGGACTGTTTAATCCGTCTCAGGGCAGGGAAAAGCGGCAGCCTTTTGTGAACACGGTAATGAACCTTCGGGTTCCAAAACACGCAGGGATTTTTGTAGTAGCTGGGGAACTATCAGCTTCTCAAGAAGGACTAAGGTCCATGCAGTTAGTCCAGGTGTGGCACGAAATGCAAACAGTCTTAAACACTAACGCCTTGTTGTAGCGACAACTTCTCTGACTTTTATGTACGTCGTGTTGCCTGAACGAGCTGTTGCAGGCGCACTTAGTATTCCGCTTACTTCGGTGCGTTCTTCCGTGACACTTCGAAATGTAACTTTGTTCAACAAGTCAAGTTTCGAATTTAAACACAGCGCCAGTTTGTCCGTATCACAGTGCAGTAAGCAGAATGGTAAGTAATCTTTCAGCTTAGTTTTTATGACGTAATGACGTGAACTGAAGTGAGGACAAGGCGAACGTAGCGGTTGATTGGGCGTTAGTTATTGCAGTTGGCTTCTAGAAATATCCGTGTGACAAACATATCTATATCTATTAGATATGTATCGAGTATTAATGTACACGGGGCCCATCCAATGTGATTTTCAAAATAACAAGGAATGCATTTAGAAAATACACATACTCCAGCACGGAGTACTCGTTTCCACTTGCTTGCCTCTCAGGACTACAGGACACACAGCGTTGCGATTGCTCTGTGCTGATCTGCGCACTGATAGTCTCAGAAGTGTCCATGTTGTGGGACTTAATCCCATTGTAGAAAGAGCATAACGATTCTAGCTGTTGTTTCTTGTTGATGCAAATATTTAGCAATTAGCTTACATTTTCATGAAATTAAAGCATGCGCAGTGACACATGTCAGGATTAAACACGTGTCTACGGCGTTGTACATCCACCAGACCAGCAACCACGAATTGGCTGAAATATATTTTGTGAATGAAACAGCTTGGATGAGAGTGAAGGATTAACTAAGGCATGCGAGAAGGTTAACACTTTAAAGACGAAGCGTAAACTGTTTCATTTAAAGACCCAGTCCGTACCGCGCAGTAAACATTTTTCATCTTTAAACACGAAACGTAAACCGTTTCATTTAAAGACCCAGTCCGTACCGCGCAGTAAACACTTTTCATCTTTAAAGACGAAGCGTAAACCGTTTCATTTAAAGACCCAGTTCGTACCGCGCAGTAAACACTTTTCATCTCCGTTACAAAAACAAATCAATTTATGTTATACAAGACAAAAGTCGCTGTTTGCTGTAATATAAATACAAAACACATAAATACAGTGTGGGCAGAACGTACAGTTTGTGAATGTTAAAACTGTTGGTGTATCGAGTAACCGTTAGGCTTTAACAGGTTAAAAAAGAGTATTTAAACTGTCTTAGGTTGATTTTAATTAAGGCATTAAATTTTAAGAGAAATTACAATATACGATTTTATATGCTCAGCATGATAAGACACCTTCTAAGGAAATACAATCAATGTAGGCACCGTGGTCAGCACAGGGACTTGGTTACAGATGCGACGTTTCGGAACTCGATTGCCGTTACGAGCAAAACACCTTTTCCTCCAAAACGTCCAGACAGACTCTGGGGCTCACCCAGCTTCATACCAAATGGATACCGCGGGGCACTTCTCACGGAGATAAATTGGCGTTGGCCTGAAGCTGAACAGCCACTTCCATCCAGTACCGACACTAAGAATGAGTGGAGCTATGCTTCTACTCCCCCTGTATGCCTTCACGGCAACTTTACCTTTTCTTTTATTAATATTATTAAAAATGTAAGTTTATGTTGCTTTCTGAGCTTTGATGCAAAACTGCATGCTAAAAGAAGTACAAAAGTTTCAGTTGACATTAAAATTTGGATCACTGCAAGAAGTTTCATGTTTCTTTGTTGTTCTTCCTGCATTAAAATTCAAAGTGTTTTGTAACTATGTCAAATGTAAAGTGAGAGAAATATAACTGTCATGGATGTGTACAGCAGACAGATAAAAGGCATAACTTATTCTCTAGGGCATTTTTATGCGACGTGCTTTATGATTTCCAACTAATGCAAGTGGGAGAAGCAGAAAGGAAGAGAAGAAATAAGGTGTCATAGCCGTCTTTACTCTGCTCTTTTTACTACAGGTCTGAGAGTGGCGTTGAAATTGCAACAACAAAATGGAATAAACAGCTTTACCTGAGACATCCAGTTAACAGCTTTACCTGAGACATCCAGTTAACAGCTTTACCTGAGACATCCAGTTAACAGCTTTACCTGAGACATCCAGTTAACAGCTTTACCTGAGACATCCAGTTAACAGCTTTACCTGAGACATCCAGTTAACAGCTTTACCTGAGACATCCAGTTAACAGCTTTACCTGAGACATCCAGTTAACAGCTTTACCTGAGACATCCAGTTAACAGATTTACCTGAGACATCCAGTTAACAGCAAAGTGTGACGAGCAACCAGCAGCTTGGTGCCACGTGGGAGGGTAACAACATTGCAAGGTGACGTACAGTCATGCACTGTGAGTTGGCACAATACGCCGAGGTAGCTCAGAGGATACAGTGACTAGACTACGGCCTAAACAACCAACGGATCGTGGTTCGATTCCCTGTACGAGCAAGAAAACCTTTGCGTGATTTCACGCTACCGCTGCCGTGTAAATGTGATCTGCGATATTCTGGGATTTTACGGAGCGTAGATTGATAGCTTGTTACGGACGTTTCGGGACAAATTATCGATTCAACCTTCAAGGGTCAAGAAGAATGCCGGGAAACAAGTTGAACCTTTAGGTGTTAATTGTAGTTGTCGACACATTTTATTGTACCAAATGGCTGCATTCGTCTTGTGTAATTTGTTTTTGGTGTTAGAAATATCACAAACAAATTACACAAGAAGAATGCAGCCATTTGGCACAAGTTGAACCTTATTACATAATGGGTGATGTGGTCGGTGATTGGTTCTCGGGTAGATAAAGGAACCTACCAGGTTGCTGGAGCATGACGTGGCTACCAGGATGTGACGGAGTGTCCTGCCGGGTCTCGATCGAATCCTATCTGCCTGGCGACCCTGACAGTGCAGTCGCGGTAGCTTGGCCGAGCCCAGACGTTACTTAACAATACTAAGTCTGTATCTCGACAGTCTTTCTAGTACTAACACCTACCAGAGGACCGGGTGTGCATAAAGCCTCTAAACCTGACAGAGGTTCAGCGACCTCAGCAGGGCAGGTGGTCCTGATCACAGAAGAACCTAACGTGTCGGCAGGTGGTCCTGATCACAGAAGAACCTAACGTGTCGGCAGGTGGTCCTGATCACAGAAGAACCTAACGTGTCGGCAGGTGGTCCTGATCACAGAAGAACCTAACGTGTCGGCAGGTGGTCCTGATCACAGAAGAACCTAACATGTCGGCAGGTGGTCCTGATCACAGAAGAACCTAACGTGTCGGCAGGTGGTCCTGATCACAGAAGAACCTAACGTGTCGGCAGGTGGTCCTGATCACAGAAGAACCTAACATGTCGGCAGGTGGTCCTGATCACAGAAGAACCTAACGTGTCGGCAGGTGGTCCTGATCACAGAAGAACCTAACGTGTCGGCAGGTGGTCCTGATCACAGTAGAACCTAACGTGTCGGCAGGTGGTCCTGATCACAGAAGAACCTAACGTGTCGGCAGGTGGTCCTGATCACAGAACCTAACGTGTCGGCAGGTGGTCCTGATCACAGAAGAACCTAACGTGTCGGCAGGTGGTCCTGATCACAGAAGAACCTAACATGTCGGCAGGTGGTCCTGATCACAGAAGAACCTAACGTGTCGGCAGGTGGTCCTGATCACAGAAGAACCTAACGTGTCAGCAGGTGGTCCTGATCACAGAAGAACCTAACATGTCGGCAGGTGGTCCTGATCACAGAAGAACCTAACGTGTCGGCAGGTGGTCCTGATCACAGAAGAACCTAACGTGTCGGCAGGTGGTCCTGATCACAGAAGAACCTAACGTGTCGGCAGGTGTTCCTGATCACAGAAGAACCTAACGTGTCGGCAGGTGGTCCTGATCACAGAAGAACCTAACGTGTCGGCAGGTGGTCCTGATCACAGAAGAACCTAACGTGTCGGCAGGTGGTCCTGATCACAGAAGAACCTAAGGTGTCGGCAGGTGGTCCTGATCACAGAAGAACCTAAGGTGTCGGCAGGTGGTCCTGATCACAGAAGAACCTAACATATCGGCAGGTGGTCCTGATCACAGAAGAACCTAAGGTGTCGGCAGGTGGTCCTGATCACAGAAGAACCTAACATGTCGGCAGGTGGTCCTGATCACAGAAGAACCTAACGTGTCGGCAGGTGGTCCTGATCACAGAAGAACCTAACGTGTCGGCAGGTGGTTCTGATCACAGAAGAACCTAACGTGTCGGCAGGTGGTCCTGATCACAGAAGAACCTAACGTGTCGGCAGGTGGTCCTGATCACAGAAGAACCTAACGTGTCGGCAGGTGGTCCTGATCACAGAAGAACCTAACATGTCAGCAGGTGGTCCTGATCACAGAAGAACCTAACATGTCGGCAGGTGGTCCTGATCACAGAAGAACCTAAGGTGTCGGCAGGTGGTCCTGATCACAGAAGAACCTAAGGTGTCGGCAGGTGGTACTGATCACAGAAGAACCTAACGTGTCGGCAGGTGGTCCTGATCACAGAAGAACCTAACATGTCGGCAGGTGGTCCTGATTACAGAAGAACCTAAGGTGTCGGCAGGTGGTCCTGATCACACAAGAACCAAACGTGTCGGCAGGTGGTCCTAATCACAGAAGAACCAAACGTGTCGGCAGGTGGTTCTGATCACAGAAGAACCTAACGTGTCTCGATAGGATACCAACACATTAATCTTCTTCCCGTTAGAACACCAGGAAGCAATTACAGACGCCCGTACTACTTGTCTAGCCTATCCCTTTCTCTAGCTTAGCCGTCAGTGGACACTGGGGGGTGGTGCAGGGGTGGACTGCGTGTTGCGTTGTCTCTAACTTCCACGTGAAGCTCAGGCCTACTGTATTCTAATGCATATATATACAAGACGAATCATTCAAATTAAGTTTCTCCAATACCTATAAGTTACCTTCAAATTTTCCTACTGAACACCAATTAATTATCCTATCCCGGTTCAAGGAATGTTCACTCGGATTTTAGACCCGATATTTCGCTCTAAACAATTTGCCTGAACTGTCAAATATTCGGTAAATTTCAGGTATTTGCCCTAACTTTAATTAAAATGATGGGCAGAGAGATTGGTACCGGGCGTAATGAGTTGGTATTGTACATGGCGGTAATAGTCTGAATTGTACCAGGGCGTAATGATAGTCTGTAATTGGTACATGCATAAGATAGTCGTATTTGGTACCATGGCGGTAATGATAGTCTGATTTGGTACCATGGCGTAATATAGTCTGGTATGTACCATGGCGGTAATGATGTCTGGTAATTGGTATCATGGCGTAATTGTCTGGTAATTTGGTACCATGGCGTAATGATAGTCGAATTGGTACCATGGCGGTATGATAGTCTGGTAATTTGGTACCATGGCGTAATGATGTGTAATGTACCTGGCGTAATTTGGTATTGTACCATGGCGATAATGATAGTGTATTGGTACCATGGCGGTAATGTAGTCGGCATGGTGTAAACTTGAAGTCTCTAACCATATATCGCCATTGAGGATTTATTTTACCAACTTATGCACAAAGTTACAATAGTGTAATTTACCCCTATACGTATTTCGGCTTATTTTAAGCCATCCTCAGCGGGTCATAGAAATATAGCATAGACTATAATCCGTTGTACAGTTAGTTACATCTATGTGAGTAAACCAATAAAATGTTACTCTGTGGTTACCAAAAGTTCCACTTTGAGCTCTTAAAGTATACGTAACATTAAGATATTGAATTTTCGTTAAAATTGTTACATATTTTAAAGTCTGAGGAATTTATCACCGGAAATGGATTCGTCTTGCGACATTGTTTCTGACGTGTCGTGAACTGAATTCGGCGGTTTTAAGCCGTATACGTACCAGTTGGCAGTTTTACTTACCACATTTACGTAATTGTTACAAGGTCGTTACAGCAGTCTCTGGCCAATCTACGCATTTTCGCTTCATCGTGCGTTCATAAGCAAGGTGTACTACGCTGAAAATACAGTAGGCCCTCGATTTAACGGACTAATTGGGGGAAGGGGTGTCCGCTATTGCAGAAAGACCGTTAAATCAAATGTATTTTAAAAACATATATTAATAACCAACTTACAATGTACAGGGTGTATCAAAATGTTATTATAATGTATAAGTATGAATAAAATATTATTATAATGTACATTCAGTAATTTATACACGTCACTAAAACATCTGTTAAAAATAGAGAAATAAATTTAAGACAGGAACCGAACTTTATGTTAATTAAACACGTCAAAACTGTACAAAGTAACTAGTGCAGTGTTGCCACTGTACAATGTAACTAGTGCAGTGTTGCCACTGTACAATGTAACTAGTGCAGTGTTGACACTGTACAATGTAACTAGTGCAGTGTTGCCACTGTACAATGTAACTAGTGCAGTGTTGCCACTGTACAATGTAACTAGTGAATTGTGTTGCCACTGTACAATGTAACTAGTGGAGTGTTGCCACTGTACAATGTAACTAGTGGAGTGTTGCCACTGTAAAATGTAACTAGTGCAGTGTTGCCACTGTACAATGTAACTAGTGAATTGTGTTGCCACTGTACAATGTAACTAGTGGAGTGTTGCCACTGTACAATGTAACTAGTGGATGTTGCCACTGTATATTAAACTAATTGGGGAAGTGTTGCCATTGCAAATGTTAATAAATGTATTTTGCACTGTACAATTAATATGCATGTGCCACTGTACAATGTACAGTGCGTGTTGCATGTACAATGTACTAGTGGAAGTGTTCCACTGTACAATGAATATCAGTGTTGCATGTAATGTAACTAGTGCAGTTTTGCCACTGTACAATGTAACTATGCGTGTTTCTGTACAATGAACTAGTGAGTGTTGCCACGAAAAATGTAACTAGGCAGTGTAGCCACTGTATATAATTAACAGTGCAATAGTGTTGCACTTACATGTAACTAGTGAGTGTTGCCACTGTACAATGTAACTAGTGCAGTGTTGCCACTGTACAATGTAATAGTGGAGTGTTGCCACTGTACAATGTAACTAGTGGAGTGTTGCCACTGTACAATGTAACTAGTGAGTGTTGCCACTGTGCAAATGTAACTAGTGCAGTGTTGCCACTGTACAATGTAACTAGTGCAGTGTTGCCACTGTACAATGTAACTAGTGAGTGTTGCCACTGTACAATGTAACTAGTGCAGTGTTGCCACTGTACAATGTAACTAGTGCAGTGTTGCCACTGTACAATGTAACTAGTGCAGTTTTGCCACTGTACAATGTAAATATTTCAGTGTTGCCACTGTACAATGTAACTAGTGCAGTGTTGCCACTGTACAATGTAACTAGTGCAGTGTTGCCACTGTACAATGTAACTAGTGCAGTGTTGCCACTGTACAATGTAACTAGTGCAGTGTTGCCACTGTACAATGTAACTATTGCAGTGTTGCCACTGTACAATGTAACTAGTGCAGTGTTGCCACTGTACAATGTAACTATTGCAGTGTTGCCACTGTACAATGTAACTATTGCAGTGTTCCACACAATGTAACTATTGCAGTGTTTCCACATTTTTTTATTTTTTTATCTTAAAGCTCAAAAAAAAGTCTATTTTTCCTTTAACAGAATCTTTTGTCCGTTAAATCTAAGTCCGTTAAATGAGGCCTACTGTACTGGTGTTAAATATTTCCTGTCTGCTAAGAGTTTCTTAACGTACCTATTCATTTTGGAGTGCACGTTAAAGATCTGAATGTTCAATCTTATCATTCTCCAACACCTAGCATGTCTCTGATCCTGATCAGGATTCTAACATCTTTAAATGGCACGTTAGAGTTTTAACGTAACATTATTCAATTCAAGAGTAAAGAATGCAATGGGCTCCATAAGTGGCCTGAATTTGAAACGCCCATAAACCAATCCATTATTTCCAGGAAATGTTGCACGATGAAGAGTTTCTTAACGGTTTACATAAGAAACTAAGCTCGAAAGCGTGGAGCCTGTGCCTCCCCTCCGTGAAAGTGTATGAGTGTGAGAATCTAAGGTACATCAAATAATATGGTGCCTACTGTGTATTCCGAGATACAGCTTCCAAATTCCCACCATTAATTTTCGAACACCCTGTATATTTTTCTTATATTACATTATGTTGCTGACTATTTACATATTTTGTGAGTTTATCCCTTCTTTCTTCGCTCTGGTCCTTCTGTCTTTGAAGATTTTTATCCTTTCTCAAAACCGGAAATTCTCGCTAACTGCACAAAACCCTCGACAAGTTCCTCTGCATTAAACTTTCATTCTGTAATGCCAACTACCATTAAAATCCAAGCAGCAGACATAGCGAAACTTAAGCACAACAGAGAAAGTAAAACTCCCTTTGACATGATGCAGGTTAACGAGGCGTGTTTCATATGCAAGCAGAAGAGCTCGAATTTGTCATGTTTGTCTGACGTAATACACAAGGCTTCTTAACATTTCATACTTTCAAACGACAGGAAAAATGCTTGTCTTATTCGTTCCATAAACAGTTACTGCTTCTATTACACATACTTATCCCTCAATTCAACCCTCTAAAGCCCAGTGGTTACTATATGTACCACCATGTTTGACATTCAACAATTCTACGTTCTGCCCACACAGTGTATTTATGTGTTTTGTGTGGATCTCAGAACAAACAGCGATTATTTCACTGTACAGCATTAACTGACTGGTTTGTATAACTGAGACGGAGTGTGTTTACTGCGCGGTACGGACTGTATTTATGTGTTTTGTGTGGATCTCAGAACAAACAGCGATTATTTCACTGTACAGCATTAACTGACTGGTTTGTATAACTGAGACGGAGTGTGTTTACTGCGCGGTACGGACTGTATTTATGTGTTTTGTGTGGATCTCACAACAAACAGCGATTATTTCACTGTACAACATTAACTGACTGGTTTGTATAACTGAGACGGAGTGTGTTTACTGCGCGGTACGGACTGTATTTATGTGTTTTGTGTGGATCTCAGAACAAACAGCGATTATTTCACTGTACAACATTAACTGACTGGTTTGTATAACTGAGACGGAGTGTGTTTACTGCGCGGTACGGACTGTATTTATGTGTTTTGTGTGGATCTCAGAACAAACAGCGATTATTTCACTGTACAACTTTAACTGACTGGTTTGTATAACTGAGACGGAGTGTGTTTACTGCGCGGTACGGACTGGTATTTATGTTATATTTACTCAGTACCAGCATTATTTATGAACATTAACGGAATGGTTTGTAAGATGCAATACACGTGTTTCTCCGGCACGGCTGTAATTCTCTTCTTTGTGTCGTATTAACATCCAGCGATTATTCGTGCACACTTTAGCACTGACTTTTGTATACTGAACCATGTATCTACGGCACTGTGATATAGTTATCAGAAAGCAAACAGCGCCTTATTCATGTACAACTATAACACTGTCTGTAAACTTCAAGGAGCGGTCCTTCGCGTAACTAATGTTCCTGGGCTAGTCAAAGATTATTTCACTGTACAACATTTAACTGAGGTTTGTAACCAGTGTTAAACGCCCGTCACTGTTGTCCTCTGCTGAATTTTCAACAAACACATTCTTTTCCTGTCCATTATGCTGTTTGTTATGATACATTTTTATCTTACGCTGTTTCCATGTTTTCTTTCTGCAACAATTTTCCACTGTACCTTTCTCTTTTATAATGAGCACAGTGTGTTTAACTGGCATCACGCAACTGATTTTGGTTTTTGGTGGATCTGAGAACAAACAGCGATTATTTCACTGTACAACATTAACTGACTGATTTGTATAACTGAGACGTACTGTGTTTACTGCGCGGTAAGGACTGGATCTTTATATATAACTCAGGGTGACCTAAGTTTTTAAAGCGTAAACGGAAGGTTTAATGATGCACAATACACGTCCTCCGGCATCCCTGGCTTTAATCTCTCTCTCCTTTCGTATACGTATTAACATCCAGCTGTTACGTGCACATACAGCACGTACTTTGTTCCACCATCCATCTATAGGCACTGTGATATAAACAAAGAGCAACAACCCTTTCGCCTCTAATGCATGCAAAATTATGTACACTTCGTAAACATTTCCAAGGAGCAGAGTCCTTCCTGATAACCTAATGATTCCTCAGCTAGTCAAGAACTTCCCCACAATTTATGGAACCTGAAGGTTCGTAACAGTCTACACAACAGCCCGTCACTTGTCCCTCTCCTGAAACCTCTTCACAACATTCCATCCTATTCCTTTGCGTTTCTTTTGATATCATTCTCCCATCTACGCCTGGCTCTTCCATGTCTTTTCTTTCCTTCATTTTCCCCATCTGTACCTTTCTCTATATGAGCCACATGCTTCCTTAACGTGATCACCCTAACCATATTTGGTGAGGTGTACAAACAGTGGACGTCCTTATTATTTGTCAGGCTTCTAAACAACAAAAATTCATTTCTGTAGGAAGAGCAATACAATGAACAATTATTTATAATTTTTTACGAATTTTATTTGAACATTCATTGTGTTGTTTAGGATGACACTGTCAGGTTTACAAAAGCCCATTGCTTTCCTAATAATTAGCCTTATCTGATGTGAATTTACAGCCGGTCAGTCTAAAGTCATAAAAGCCGTCGTTTTATAATGTACAGACTATCTACATAATGTCGATATGGCGCGAAAGGAAAAATTTGGAATTCAGTACGTTTTGAATGTCAAAGGTATGCAAATAGACTAAATCATGCATATTTATTACCTTTATGTTATGAATGCAGTAATTGGTCAGCCTGCATAATTCGTGGTGTCCATGTGTTGTGTGTTGCGAGACACTAGTGACACAGTACATTATACAGAGTGTTTCAGAAATCCCTCCGGGATTTGGAGGTCTGTAGCTCAGGAGCCAAATCACACACGGGGATGAGAGCATGTCAGTGAAAAGAGTACATATCCAAGTTGTGAACCTACCTTACAAGTGTTCAATATGTCCCCCTTTGGTGACTCGACAGACGTCAAATTCTCGTACGAGGTCCACAGTCCCAGGCGATGTGCCCGGCCTACCTGTTCGTTTTGCGACACACAAACATCCAGTTTCCTCGAATTTTCTATACCAGTCTCTTACTGTTTTGCCCATTGGTGGTTCTGTACGATACTTGGTTCGAAAACCACGTTGCACTGTTACAATTGACTGGGTTTTAGCAAATTGCAGGACACAAAAAGCTTTCTGTTCACCTGAAAACGCCATGTTTGCACACCACTGCCTCCTAGCGCGAGAAACGGGTAACTACGTTATTGCATCTATCACGAAAAAACTTTTACATGTCCTCTATCCGTTGGCATGCTTTTATCTCTTATATGTGGGTTTGCTACTGCACGGCCAAGCCTCTAAATCCCGGATGGACTTATGAAACACGCTGTATTTTCGTATGTCGAAGTGCGGTGCTGTGCAAATGCATCGCACTAAATGGTACAAGAACTCCAATTGGGCCCTCTTAATGCACAATAATGGTTCAAAACATCTTCAACGTAAGATATTCTCAAAAAAAAGAGGGTTTCGTTCTGAGTTCACCTTAAAATACTGAATATTGAAGCATGTATCTTTTCTAATTTTCCTATTGCGTCAATATGAAAACGAGGTGTTGTCTTAGAAAAATAATAGATCTATTTGAACATTTAACACAATGTTTCTCTTTCATTTTTACAGAATTTTAAAAAATTCTATTTTTGGAATATTAGGTTTGTTCATCAATTTCATAACTAATTGGTTTCTGGACTTCGTCCATCGTCCTGGATAAATATAATAAAATCACGACGTTTCGGAAGCTGGTTCTTCTTCCGTCTTCCACCTCCCGAAAATGTCGTGATTTTATATTATATCCGGACGATGGACAAAGTCCAGAAGACAGTTCTCAATGGTATATACCATCGTCAGAACCTTTTAGAATTCATTTAGTAACTTTAGTTTCTGATGCTTTGTGTGTTTTAACCAATAGCGTCAGCTGAGTCCAGCAGATAAAAATCTTCTTGCAAGGACTTCCCTTTTCTTGGGGAAAGACTCCACCACATCACTGATAAATGTTAGGGTACAAAAATCAGACTTACTTTTCCTTTTCAGATAAAAAGTAAAGATTATGCACTATATTATTGCGTCACTATTGTTTGTAGTGTACAATAGTGACGCAATAATATAGTGCATAATCTATAGGGAGTGTTTTAAAAAACATATCGGCTTGCGAAGTGATAAAGTAAGTGATAAAGTGATATAAGACGTTGACCGTATACCTATACAGAGGATTAACATGTGTACGTGTTTTGAGAACAGTCAGTTGTGACCCCCTGAGGATGGCTCATTGGTGAGCCGAAACATGTCGGGGCTTTTTATCAAACATTTTTAGAATTTTTAGTGTTTTTATAACAAGTGCATTTAGTTGGTGAAAAACATTGTTTATACTCGAAAAATGCACGGTGAAAATAGAATGAAGTACATTTGAATAAATCCATTGTGACAAATTTTCAAATTTACTTCAGTTACAAAGGAAGCAATCAGAAAAAAACAATTGAAGCTGAATAACAAACAAGCAGCCAAATAAATCTTTCACAAAAGCCTTCTCTGCTCTACTTTTAAATGGAAGCAACATTTTAGAATTAATTTAAAAAGGCGAACATTTTAAATGCGACTCCCGCCAAAAGTACGGAGTTCCTCCCATCTCCCCCCCCCCCCCCAGTTTCCCTATTTAAATGTGACGTTTCGGGGGCACATGCTATTACATTCTCGCTTCATTCTGACAAAAATAAATGTTTGTTCAGCTACGCAATATATTGTAAACCAGCGCACTGTGCGTTATCTGCCACACGGTCTAAATATCTGCAGCAATTGTTCAGCTTTTGTTCTTTCTACGGAAAGTGACTAAACGAATTTAAGCTATAGCGTGTTAATGGTAACTGGACCCAAACTTCCGTGTTACCATTAACTGCGTTGATGAAGTGTAAAAAGCAACCCCATTACAGGCCTAGGAAGGCCCTTAGGGTCCAGGAGGTGAGGCTCACAGGTTTATAGACAATCGGCACATGAAGGTGGTAAGGTCGTCAGCCCCACACACCGGCCGCCTTTACCCCCAGCAAAGATTCCTGGTACTCATTTCTGTTAGAGGCTGAGTCGACACCAGGGCCATAGTGCGACCGAAACGATTATGTCAGTGAAAAATTCCAATGACACCATCGGAATCGAACCCGCGACCTTCAGGTTGTTGATGAAGTGTACCGTACACAAATAATAGCGACATATGCCAAAAACTGTAAAATTTTCAGCATGTGTGCGGAATATTTTGACACACTTTAAAACAAGTTATAATAGACAATTACTGAAATTATATGAGGTTTTAGCGGCACTGAAGTTCCTGTATGGGAGTGAAAATTGGACTTCAATAAAACAACGAGATAGAAGAAGCGAGACGGTGGAGACGGAATTTGTTATATCAGTTGCAGGATTGAATTATCTGACCATAAAACAAATTTAGATATAAAACATATTATTAAAATGAAATTACTGTTGATTAAGGGCGCAAGTGTAAACGATGTCTATTGAGATTGAAAGGTACTATTTTTACGATATCCATTTCCTTTCATTTATACAACATTAACCAACAAAATGCAAAATATTGCAATACAGAATTTTACAATAAAAACTTTACAAATCCAACATGTTTCGATTATTTAAGAATCATCCTCATGGGGGGGAAAACATCAATAAAATCAAGTAAAATATAAAATAATTATTATTTTTCTCCCTGAGAATGATTCTTACAGAATCAAAATATTTTTTAATTTTAAGAAAGTTTTAATTGTAAAATTGTGTATTGCAATCTTGTGAATTTTGTTGGTCATTATACAATAAATTGAAAGCTACATTCCAGCTCGTAGAAGAAACATATTTCGATCTAGTAAGAGATGGACAGAGACGATCCCAGTGGCCGTGCAGTCTAAGGCTTGGGTTTGCGGCCGCTCGCTTACTAGGATTGTGGGTTCGAATCCCGCCGAGGGCATGGATGTCTGTCTGTTGTGAGTGTTGTGTGATGTCAGGTAGAGGTCTCTGCGACGAGCTGATCATCCGTCCAGAGGAGTCCTACCGAGTGTGGTGTGTCTGAGTGTGATCAGGTGCAACAATAACCCTCTAGACCTAAAATGAGTTTGTAGAAAGAGGTCAGAATAAGGACGAAAGGGACGGCCAGACTAAACCAACCAAGACGGAACAAGCCTAGAAAGGCTTACACCCTGCTGATGCTACTGCTGCTGGTAATAATGTTATTGCTGCTGGTAATAATGCTACTGCTGCTGGTGATAATGCTATTGCTGCTGGTAATAATGCTACTACTGCTGGTAATAATGCTACTGCTGCTGGTAATAATGCTACTGCTGCTGGTAATAATGCTACTGCTGCTGGTAATAATGCTACTGCTGTTGGTAATAATGCTACTACTGCTGGTAATAATGCTACTGCTGCTGGTAATAATGCTATGCTGCTGGTAATAATGCTACTGCTGCTGGTAATAATGCTACTGCTGCTGGTAATAATGCTACTGCTGCTGGTAATAATGCTACTGCTGCTGGTAATAATGCTACTGCTGCTGGTAATAATGCTACTGCTGCTGGTAATAATGCTACTGCTGCTGGTAATAATGCTACTGCTGCTGGTAATAATGCTACTACTGCTGGTAATAAAGCTACTGCTGCTGGTAATAATGCTACTGCTGCTGGTAATAATGCTACTACTGCTGGTAATAAGCTACTGCTGCTGGTAATAATGCTACTACTGCTGGTAATAATGCTACTGCTGCTGGTAATAATGCTACTGCTGCTGGTAATAATGCTACTCTACACTGCTGGTAATAATGCTACTGCTGCTGGTAATAATGCTACTGCTGCTGGTAATAATGCTACTGCTGCTGGTAATAATCTACTGCTACTGGTAATAATGCTACTGCTGCTGGTAATAATGCTACTGCTGCTGGTAATAATACCCGTTTCGATACACACAATGGAGGGGCTGGCCTAACATGACCGACTTGTATTCTGGAAAAAAACTTGGTTCGAATCTCTTCACCATCATGACGTACTTCTTGTTTCCACCTAAGCCCTCTAGACCAATACTGGCATTGTACTTTTAAATAGGCCACGACCACTTCTAAATCCCTCTCGTCTGTAGTGATGACATCATGCAGCCCGATATCACTACGTCACAGCATTTTAATGCCGGCATATTTCGTGACTGAAACAAGTCACATTTCGTGACTGAAACAAGTCACTACTCTCAAGTTATTTATTGCGATACGTTACACTATATCTTTGGACTGTAGTTTCCGACGTTTCGTAGTCTCGCCTTGTATTAATCGTGAGGTTATGCTGTCTAAGTAGTCTTCGGCCGCTTTACCCTAAAGATAAAGACACTACGAAACGCCAGGAAGTACGAAACATCCCAGAAGACAATCTTGAGCAACGCCACTGATAGACGTTCAAATCTCGCATAAATAAATTATTTAAAAGAAGTATTACATTTCGCAAAAAAAAAAAAGCTTTTGAAAATATATTAGAGCGCAATTCGAATTAGGGTACACGTGTCTATTTATTTTTATACAGCGTGTATACAGCGCTGCAATAGGATTCAAGATGAACGAAACAGATGCTTACGTTGGTTGGTCAATGTTCTAAAAACAACGCCATGTCAAATACGTACTTTGGAATTTGTATGCTTTTAACTTAATGAGACGCAGCGTACAGTGCAGTATGGAGCTGCTGCACGTTGCCCCTCTTCCCGTTACAGACCCCGCACAATACGCCTTCTAACACTGTGTTTCCACTTCAGTACCAAAATCCACAGCACGAGGTTTCGCGCTACACTAACAACAGACCCTGCGAATCGGAATATCTCCTTATAAACTTACAAACAAATTAACAGTTTGGAGGTTAAGAGATTACCAAATTTCGCATAACGTCAGAACTATCATGGGCCGCGATAGCTCAGTCGGTATAGCGACTCGCTACTATCTGGACGGTCCGGGGATCGAATCCCAGTGGGGGCGAGATTTTTCGCAGCCGTCCAGACCGACCCTGGGGCACACCCAGCTTCCTATACAATGGGTACCGGCTCTCTTTCCCGGGGGTAAAGCGGCCGGGGCGTGGAGTTGACCACCCACCCCATCTATCACCGAGGTTCAAGAAAGAGTAAAGCTATACCTCTACTCCACCTCTGGGCCTTCATGGTCTGTTCTAGGGTGACCATTTACCTTACCTTTACCGTCAGAGCTATAAGGGATAGCTCAGTCATTATAGTGACTAGGATACGAGATGGAGGACAGAGAAGCCGCGGGTAGATTCTTTGCAGAGTAGATCGCGTCTGGGTCCATCCAGCCTCCGTTACGTTAATACCGGGGACGCTGTCTGTGGAGGTGAAGCTGACCGTGCTAACTGCACTGCCGGGTGTGCTCAAGGTGTGACGCATAATTCAACGCAGAGACAGGTCTACGATCTACCTTCATGAAAGTTATCATACGCGAAAGACCAAGTGTGAAGGTACACATCGCTAAAGGTTCGTTTTCACGGGGATAGTTTTAAGAGCTGGTAAGTCGAGCTGGCAAGTAGGTTACGGGTAAGTTTGTATTGCCACTAGGCCAGGTCAGTTACTGGGAAGTAGGCACTGATGTCGGACAATGTGGGAAAACGCTGTTGATGAAGTGGTTGATCTTCTATTGATCGTCACTTCTGCTCCACTTTTTTTGGATTTTTAATCTTCACAATCTTCACGTTCTTTATACTTTTATTTCTTTCGTACAACATCCACACCTTCGACAGCCACATTATCTTTTAATAGTTCGCCATTAGTTTTGACATTGCACTGTCGCGTTTAGTTTTATTGTTGTAGTCGGATGTTCAAGACACTCAAAGTTCTCGTAGACATCTAAACACTTGACAACTTCCTCACTATTCCACTTGGACACCATTTTTAATGATGTAACAATGCAAAACAAACGTGGAGTCAAACAAGCTATAAACATAACTGACACTACCGCACAGTCAGCTAGTACGTGTTGCCACGGGGTTCTGCATGCCCGCTCGTAGATCATGTGACGGTAACAAGACAGCAAAGTAGCCCGGTCGTCAACTCTAGGTGGCCCTATCCGGGTACGCAGTAAGTAGATACTGCGGCTGTTGCTACGGGCAACTTCACTTACCGCTCGCACTAGCGGCTCGTAAACTATCCCCGTGAAAACGTACCTTAACGATACGAAAGTTCAAGGTTACAAATTATTTTGGTTTGGGGAAAATTATTATTTAAATTTACCCTAGTGTGAAAGTCGGTCCCCGCTCAGACGGCAAATGTTTTTAACTTGGTCTTTACACACTACTGGACCCTACTCTTGGTGACTAGCTAGACTAAAGTCTCTGTAAACCGACGTTTCGATAGGAGACTCTCTTGTGCTTTATAATTTCTGAAAGCTCAAAATTTCAGCTTCCGGGATGTAGCAAATGATTTTCCTAAATGATAAGATAAGGCATTTTTTCACTACTATTGCATGCATCAAAGATATATGAGGTAGACGTCCGCCTGTCTGGTCGACTTATTTTTGTCGCGCCAAGAAATTGTTATATAGTTTTCCTGTCGCCATGTCCTACACCACTGGTCGCAGTCAGGAGCCATTACAGTAACCGAGCACATTCAGATGTGGCGAGATGAACCACTTACAGCCAAGTCGTTACTATATGTACCACCACGTTTAACAATCACAAATTCTACGTTCTGCCCACACAGTGTATTTATGTGTTTTGTGTGGATCTCAGAACAAACAGCGATTATTTCACTGTACAACATTAACTGACTGTTTGTATAACTGAGATGGAGTGTGTTTACTGCGCGGTAGGACTGTATTTATGTGTTTTGTGTGGATCTCAGAACAAGCAGCGATTATTTCACTGTACAACATTAACTGACTGTTTGTATAAATGAGATGGAGTGTGTTTACTGCGCGGTACGGACTGTATTTATGTGTTTTGTGTGGATCTCAGAACAAGCAGCGATTATTTCACTGTACAACATTAACTGACTGGTTTGTATAACTGAGACGGAGTGTGTTTACTGCGCGGTACGGACTGTATTTATGTGATTTGTTTGGATCTCAGAACAAACAGCGATTATTTCACTGTACAACATTAACTGACTGTTTGTATAACTGAGACGGAGTGTGTTTACTGCGCGGTACGGACTGTATTTATGTGTTTTGTGTGGATCTCAGAACAAACAGCGATTATTTCACTGTACAACATTAACTGACTGGTTTGTATAACTGAGACGGAGTGTGTTTACTGCGCGGTACGGACTGTATTTATGTGTTTTGTGTGGATCTCAGAACAAACAGCGATTATTTCACTGTACAACATTAACTGACTGGTTTGTATAACTGAGACGGAGTGTGTTTACTGCGCGGTGCGGACTGTATTTATGTGTTTTGTGTGGATCTCAGAACAAACAGCGATTATTTCACTGTACCAACATTAACTGGAAACCTGGATTTTTGTATAAACATGACGAACTGGAGGCGATGTGTTTACTGCGCGGTACGGACTGAATCTTTATATATAATTCAGGTCCAGCTTCGTCTAAGGGTCAACAAGTCTCTCAAATATTCTCAGTTTCCTTACGAAATGTATGCAGTAAAGTGTCCTACGGCAGAAGCAGGCATTTCCAAAACGTCGCTCAATATCGCACAGCCTAAACATAAGACAACATCATAAATCTTAACTACAGAGAAACTGCAATTAGTAACCTGGCGAATGTCGGCCAAGCTCAATAAAGTAGGTGTTTCCTTCCTTGTATAAGGTCTATTACTAGACAAACCAAACGTATCTTTGTACCTCACTAATAATTTATAAAAAATATATACAATATAACCTATCATAACGATCAAAAACCACCTACAAAATTAAATAGTCACTAGAATACGGAAAAGCAGTAAAGGTAAATGAAAGAGTATAGACTTAACCTTGAGTCAAGGAAAGAATAGTCACAGACAGTGGATTTAACAATCGGCCGCCCTAACCTACCCTTCCATTGCACTGCAGAGAGACGAGGATGAAATGTAACGTTAGCGAATTGTGGGCGTGGAGAACGCACGCCACGTAGGGATAGCTGCTAAGGGGGTGGGTGGGAATATATGTGTCAGTTGTTTCGTTGACTCGGGTACAACCACGAGGATTTACGGCCATTGTACTGTCATACCACATTTACATTTAATCGCGGTTTTCGCGAAATAGTAAATAGGCAGAATTTTTTTTTCAAGAGGAAGTTTGGTGTCCCTGTTCATCACAGCCACGTGCTTGAGTCCGTAGGTGCGGAATTTCAAAACATCGTTTATATATATATATAGCTACACTGCTCATGTCGGAAAACTAACAGATACATGCTTACCTGTCTTTCTAGTAGGTTCTGCAGAGCACGAGGAGGTCCCGTGCCAGCCACGTTGTCCCACAATGCAGTAAGATTCGCCAGGCGCAATGCTCCTTCGTAGCGGGCTCTGTCTGGCGAGACAAGACACAAACAGCGTTAGGAAAAAACCTTGCGTGTAGCAGTTACAGCTTAGCGTGCGTAATCTTAACATATCGCAGCGTAGAGTGTAGACTTACTTCGTCTGCAAGGTCGTGCAGTGGCTTAGGCCAGTGGTATTCAACCTGGGGTACACGTACCCCCGGGGGTACGCGAAGACATCTTAGGGGGTACGTAAAATTAAAAAAAAATATATTATTATTTCATGATAAACACTGAATAATCAGGGCCAGATTTAGGGTTAGCCACAAGAGACCGGACGTAAGGACATGCGATTTGGGAGCGCCATTTCTCTCTCTCTCTCTCTCTCTCTCCTTTATGCTATTCTTATCTGGGCGGCTAGTTTTATTTTATTCCACATATTGCATATAATTTTGCTTTGCTAAAATACCTTTGTTCCTTTATTAATTTTTATACGATAGACAATAATATATTTGTTATTTAATAGCTTGACTCTCCTTTTTCTCATTTAAAACTTATTATTTAATACATTATTTTGGATGTAATTTATTTAACTTATTTTAGATGTAGATTATAGACTGTGTGTAACTTGAATTATGCACCAACAACTTTGGGGGTACAAAGTTGAAGAGAAATTATATGTGGGGGTACGCGAACAAAAAAGGTTGAATACCACTGGCTTAGGCGGTCAGTCGCAGGACCCCCACCGCGGGGGTACCGTTTTTATATAAGTCTTGTGGCGGACAAAGTGGCAGTGGGACACGTGACAGGTATCTCTCCGAGCACTTAAGTTTTCCCCTGTCAGTATCATTCCACCAATACTGTTATTGCCTCATCTTATTAGTACTGTCATCAGAAAACTTTAAAGAAAGTGTAATGAATGAATAATAGCGTCTAGTAATTTCAGATTTATTTCATAACTTTTGTATCTTTGTTTGTATTTTGGTTTCCTACATTACCATTGTCGCACGTAGCTATTACCTGCGGTGCGGTGACAACTGGCTATAGTTCACCGCACTGTAAAGAATGCCGAGGCGATAATTCCATGCATAACGAAATTCTCTATTTAAGGGAGTTCCGCGAGACAAAGGCCCCCACTTGCTTTTCAGTAATTTAGTTGCGACAACTCAAAGCTCCTGTTGAAGATATTTTGAGATAATCAAAATCTATGGTCTATGGCTGTGGCTTGAAGGTACGTGAGCTGTGTTGAATTTATATTTGTTTTTGGTTAACACTCACTGGAAAGGAGCGTTTTTGGTATCGTAACATTTGGCGACGTAATTTGAAATTCAAAATTGATTTAGTACCGCGGTAGAGCAATTCTTTCGAGGAAAAAACGGGCGAGCATTTAATTTAACTTCGACGTGGCAATTATAATTTGTAAATTTGTAAACTTATATTTGTAAATTTGTTTTGTGAATATTATGGATTATTTTACTTCAGAATTTAAAGTAACTGTACCACTTGCTGTGCGTTGCAACTTACTCCAGCAACAGGGGGGGGGGGGGGTTTGTATGACAGAGCAAAGTGCAGGCCGACTGTCGCCTACCGCTATAAGCGACCTGACACACGGGATAAACTGAAATAAATTTATTATTATTATTATTAATTATTATTAATAAACTAGAATTGAATTGAATTGAATTATTTACTGCAATTGGGTTTTCACCCGGTGTCAGTAGTCCTTACACTAGTACACACAATACAAATGTTTTCACCCGGTGGCAGTAGTCCTTACACTAGTACACACAATACAAATGTTTTCACCCGGTGGCAGTAGTCCTTACACTAGTACACACAATACAAATGTTTTCACCCGGTGGCAGTAGTCCTTACACTAGTACACACAATACAAATGTTTTCACCCGGTGGCAGTAGTCCTTACACTAGTACACACAATACAAATGTTTTCACCCGGTGGCAGTAGTCCTTACACTAGTACACACAATACAAATGTTTTCACCCGGTGGCAGTAGTCCTTACACTAGTACACACAATACAAATGTTTTCACCCGGTGGCAGTAGTCCTTACACTAGTACACACAATACAAATGTTTTCACCCGGTGGCAGTAGTCCTTACACTAGTACACACAATACAAATGTTTTCACCCGGTGGCAGTAGTCCTTACACTAGTACACACAATACAAATGTTTTCACCCGGTGGCAGTAGTCCTTACACTAGTACACACAATACAAATGTTTTCACCCGGTGGCAGTAGTCCTTACACTAGTACACACAATACAAATGTTTTCACCCGGTGGCAGTAGTCCTTACACTAGTACACACAATACAAATGTTTTCACCCGGTGGCAGTAGTCCTTACACTAGTACACACAATACAAATGTTTTCACCCGGTGGCAGTAGTCCTTACACTAGTACACACAATACAAATGTTTTCACCCGGTGGCAGTAGTCCTTACACTAGTACACACAATACAAATGTTTTCACCCGGTGGCAGTAGTCCTTACACTAGTACACACAATACAAATGTTTTCACCCGGTGGCAGTAGTCCTTACACTAGTACACACAATACAAATGTTTTCACCCGGTGGCAGTAGTCCTTACACTAGTACACACAATACAAATGTTTTCACCCGGTGGCAGTAGTCCTTACACTAGTACACACAATACAAATGTTTTCACCCGGTGGCAGTAGTCCTTACACTAGTACACACAATACAAATGTTTTCACCCGGTGGCAGTAGTCCTTACACTAGTACACACAATACAAATGTTTTCACCCGGTGGCAGTAGTCCTTACACTAGTACACACAATACAAATGTTTTCACCCGGTGGCAGTAGTCCTTACACTAGTACACACAATACAAATGTTTTCACCCGGTGGCAGTAGTCCTTACACTAGTACACACAATACAAATGTTTTCACCCGGTGGCAGTAGTCCTTACACTAGTACACACAATACAAATGTTTTCACCCGGTGGCAGTAGTCCTTACACAGTACACACAATACAAATGTTTTCACCCGGTGGCAGTAGTCCTTACACAGTACACACAATACAAATATTTTCACCCGGTGGCAGTAGTCCTTACACATACACACAATACAAATATTTTCACCCGGTGGCAGTAGTCCTTACACTAGTACACACAATACAAATGTTTTCACCCGGTGGCAGTAGTCCTTACACAGTACACACAATACAAATATTTTCACCCGGTGGCAGTAGTCCTTACACACTACACACAATACAAATATTTTCACCCGGTGGCAGTAGTCCTTACACTAGTACACACAATACAAATGTTTTCACCCGGTGGCAGTAGTCCTTACACTAGTACACACAATACAAATGTTTTCACCCGGTGGCAGTAGTCCTTACACTAGTACACACAATACAAATGTTTTCACCCGGTGGCAGTAGTCCTTACACTAGTACACACAATACAAATGTTTTCACCGGTGGCAGTAGTCCTTACACTAGTACACACAATACAAATGTTTTCACCCGGTGGCAGTAGTCCTTACACTAGTACACACAATACAAATGTTTTCACCCGGTGGCAGTAGTCCTTACACTAGTACACACAATACAAATGTTTTCACCGGTGGCAGTAGTCCTTACACTAGTACACACAATACAAATGTTTTCACCCGGTGGCAGTATTCCTTACACTAGTACACACAATACAAATGTTTTCACCCGGTGGCAGTAGTCCTTACACTAGTACACACAATACAAATGTTTTCACCCGGTGGCAGTAGTCCTTACACTAGTACACACAATACAAATGTTTTCACCCGGTGGCAGTAGTCCTTACAAGTACACACAATACAAATGTTTTCAACGAGTGGCATCAAGTCACTTACACAGTACAAACAATACAAAATATTTTCACCTTGGACAGTACCTTATACACATCCACATCAAAAAAATAATTTATCTCAGTGGTTAGTAGTATCCTGTACTAGTCAGACCAATACATGTTTCACACCGGTGGGTATCTTACACAGAGAAACAATAACCAAATATTTTCACTGGTTGGCTAGGTCCTTAACACTAACTCAGATACAAATTTCACCCGGTGGGTAACCTGTACTAGTACACAGACACAACCCTGATTTCACCCGGGGCAGTAGTCCTTACTAGTACAGCACAACTTACAATATGTTTCACCGGTGGCAGTCTGGCCTTACACTATACAACCTAATACAATGTTGTCACCGGTGCAGTTAGTCATTAAACAGTTACAACTCAATACAAATGTTTTCTACTCACGTGAGCAGTAGTCCCTTACACTAGTACAACAATACAAATGTTTTCACCCGGTGGCAGTAGTCCTTACACTAGTACACACAATACAAATATTTTCACCCGGTGGCAGTAGTCCTTACACTAGTACACACAATACAAATGTTTTCACACCGGTGGCAGTAGTCCTTACACTAGTACACACAATACAAATGTTTTCACCCGGTGGCAGTAGTCCTTACACTAGTACACACAATACAAATGTTTTCACCCGGTGGCAGTAGTCCTTACACTAGTACACACAATACAAATGTTTTCACCCGGTGGCAGTAGTCCTTACACTAGTACACACAATACAAATGTTTTCACCCGGTGGCAGTAGTCCTTACACCAGTACACACAATACAAATGTTTTCACCCGGTGGCAGTAGTCCTTACACTAGTACACACAATACAAATGTTTTCACCCGGTGGCAGTAGTCCTTACACAGTACACACAATACAAATGTTTTCACCCGGTGGCAGTAGTCCTTACACTAGTACACACAATACAAATGTTTTCACCCGGTGGCAGTAGTCCTTACACTAGTACACACAATACAAATGTTTTCACCCGGTGGCAGTAGTCCTTACACTAGTACACACAATACAAATGTTTTCACCCGGTGGCAGTAGTCCTTACACTAGTACACACAATACAAATGTTTTCACCCGGTGGCAGTAGTCCTTACACTAGTACACACAATACAAATGTTTTCACCCGGTGGCAGTAGTCCTTACACTAGTACACACAATACAAATGTTTTCACCCGGTGGCAGTAGTCCTTACACCAGTACACACAATACAAATGTTTTCACCCGGTGGCAGTAGTCCTTACACTAGTACACACAATACAAATGTTTTCACCCGGTGGCAGTAGTCCTTACACAGTACACACAATACAAATGTTTTCACTCGGTGGCAGTAGTCCTTACACTAGTACACACAATACAAATGTTTTCACCCGGTGGCAGTAGTCCTTACACTAGTACACACAATACAAATGTTTTCACCCGGTGGCAGTAGTCCTTACACAGTACACACAATACAAATGTTTTCACTCGGTGGCAGTATTCCTTACACTAGTACACACAATACAAATGTTTTCACCCGGTGGCAGTAGTCCTTACACTAGTACACACAATACAAATGTTTTCACCCGGTGGCAGTAGTCCTTACACTAGTACACACAATACAAATGTTTTCACCCGGTGGCAGTAGTCCTTACACTAGTACACACAATACAAATGTTTTCACCCGGTGGCAGTAGTCCTTACACAGTACACACAATATAAATGTTTTCACCCGGTGGCAGTAGTCCTTACACTAGTACACACAATACAAATGGACATATAATATACATAAAAATAACAATACAAAACAAACTATACACAATTACAAAACAAAATACATACAGTAAATACAATTACACACATTAGAACACCGTACACACATTATAAAAACATCCACACCTCAAAGAAACACCCACACATTAAATAATCTCAATGCGTTAGAATATCCTCAGTATAAAGTCAGACCAAAGTACATGATACTGTAAGAACGGGGGTTCTTACAAATAAGAGAGAGAGAGCACATAGAGTGTTCTCGAAGAAACCCCTTTCTACTGGTATCGTGACCTGAGCGTGCTTGAAACTTCAGGGATGTGGTGACCAACTGTCACCCTTCGGTAGCGTAACAACTGGTTAGTGTTCACAGACACCAACCCGGATGTAGCGCCCGGGCAGTCCATACTCCCAGAACGTCTACACGTGGTGAGCCCCTACAGTCCACCGCTGCGTCTGGCTTCACCCACTCTCATATACTCTAATAGCGCTGCCACCAGGAAGTTTTGTACATTTTAAAGCAGGTTACTTCCAACTGCTTCAACCTACATAATGTGGGGCGTCTAGCTCAGTCGATCCCGGCTGAGTCACCCCCACAGGCGTGCCTAGCCCAGCTAGCATCACCTAACTACTTGGTATAACCATACCAACGGTCAACTAATCCTCTGACCGCAACTAATACTGCTACCGATTATCACTTGGGATCTTCCTATCTCTTAAGGAACTAACTACACTTGGGATGTGATTATACTTGGAATGTTACTTCTTCATCACAATTATTAAACCATAAACCACTCTCAATTTATAACCAAAGTAAATAATAAAATTTATTCAACCCAACTAAATCCTAATTAACATCCATCACAATAAATTTTAAATCCCTTTAATAATTTCTCTGTAAATCAACAATCAAAATTTTCCTTCATTCTGTAAACAAAGTTAAACATTTCTATACAATCTAATTCGAATTAATTTCCCTTACACAATTTCTAATGCTAATAAACATATTACTCGTTCAATTTGGCCCACTCACACTTGCAACAACTTTACACAATTTTCCTAACTAAATAATTGTGTTTGTAATACTGCATAATAAAATTCATCAATTTCAAAATTCCACTACGAGTACCAACTCGCAAATTACAACATATAACCCATCCAAAAACTTATACTTTTGCCAACCTACCTTGTGTTACAAGTTAATCCATGTTCCCTCTGGATACCTCAACATATATTACCCGTTCATATTTCCAAATATTTGCATGTATTACACGGGTGCATAAGTATAGCATTTTCACTGCCATCTTATTACGTAACCACAAGATAAGATGCTGCTCTGCCATTTCACTTTATATTGCTCACTTTCTGTAGTTAAACTTTACATATTTACTACCAACACTTTTACCAAATACACTGTGTTGGAGTTTAAAACACTTCATAATTTCTACATAATTTCAACACTTTTAATTTAAAATCATGCCGCCAAACTGCTTCAAACACCAACCAAACCGTCGTACCAAAAGATGATCAAAAGATCTCAAAACATTGTTCTCACCTATATTTAATAACTTCCATACCACACCCAGCAACATGGCTACCTCCTACATCTCCTACCTTCTCATCCAATCAAATTAATACATTTACGTCTAGTCCCTATCGTAAGTAGCCAATGGAAATCTACATGTCCTAATAAGGAATATGCTGATCTGTGGTTCCCATATCCTCCAGCATGCAAGCGCAAAGTGCTGAGGTTACCATTCTCACAAACCAAGTGTGTGTGGGCTAACTGTTACAAGTTAACATAAACTCTATACTTCTAAACATATAAACTTTTCAACTCAATATTCTAACAGTATTCAAATATAAAATGTTACCCAAATTCATACATGCTAACAACATTCCTACAACCAAAATTACCAACTCTCATACGTACACAAATTCACTTCAATCTCATTCACTCATTCTACCAAAGTTCCAAATTCTAAATTGTTCTACCTGCATAATCGTACTAAAATAGAAACTAATCGATCATATCTCATATACCAATCAGAGCCTGCTTTAATACAAGTCCTGCATTCCCAACCTGCTTACTAGAATTCTGCCACCTATCATATCCGCATCCTTCTCTAGTTTAGATTCGGCACCTATTACATCCGCATCCTTCTCTCAAGTTTAAAATTTAGCTCCTTCATCTACCTAAACAATATCAACAAACTTCTACCTGTTCAACCCATCATTAATGTTACTAAATTTCCAATTAACAAAAGAAATGCAAATTCTTAAAAACTGACCCGTGGCTGGATCCTGGCCTTGAGTAAGATTTTAAAAATGAAATATATCTAATAATCTATCAAAAAACATCACTCCAGTTTTTAATTCATTACAATACTTATATCCCCCCAAGAACGTAATTCACTTCACTTCGAAACCTAAACACTTCACTTCACATCACTTCACACCCCTTCACTTCACATCACTTCCCTTATTTCCATTTAATCCCCACGTTTTCCATTTTAATCCCCAGCAGTTACCGATTTCTGCTTCGGTAATTTAAATCGGTGGGTGGCAGCTATCATAGCAGAGCGACCCAGTGACTCTCGACACTACCGACAGAACCTCCTTTAAGAAAATTGAGCTACATATTGATAACCCACCCTAGAGAGGTACTACAAAGCTATGTTTCTTTTGGAAATAAGGGAGCATTGGATAGAAAACAATTTTCAGGTTATTTTAGAGTACAGAGAGTTACGGGATTGTGACAAAGTGCTGCACTGATTAAAGGAGTAGGAAATTCCGTTTTTACCTTCGAGCTCAATAAGAACCATCAGAAGGAGGACACGATAAAGCAGATGAGACAAAACATTACATTAAGTGACCCAACTTCGAAACTTCTAGCAGCGTGCTATAACACTGTCATCCTCAATAACACAGAAAGCAGATGTGAGGCCAACGAAAAACTTCTGTGTTGGCAGAGGAAGCCGTGCAAAACTGCTCGGAACTGTAAACACAACTTTAGAGTGTTTCCTTTCAATCACTCGGAACAATTGTGCTAGGCCTTTCTCCTGTTATCCTCTACCCTACGTCACACCGTCACAGGAACCACGTAAAAAATGTCAAAAGAAAGCAGGTTAAAGATGACAGTCTTCGACAGTATGACACTGTGCCTTTGGCGATCAGTTCCCGACGTTTCGACGCATCGTAGTGCCTTCATCTTCAGCGTCAAGCAGTCTAAAACTTGCTTCGTCGAAACGTTGGAAACTGCTTGTCCAACGGACAAAAGGTCACGTACCCTACGACTGGGTTCTTCAACGACATTGCTATGAAAACCTCAAATCCCAATCCTACAGCAGACTCCAAGAAGAGCAGCAATATACAGGGTGTTCTACAAGAAACAACAAGCGCGATCGTTACTTCTGCGTGTATGTCAAGCGAAATAAAAGCAGGCAACACGTATTAACACGTAACTGTCAGAAGAACTGAGACATTTGACCTGTCGTGATTCTGTTACAGAAGAACTCAAGATTAGTTTGGTCGCTTCAGGTGTTGCAGTGTTGTGAAATTACTGGTTCAGGAGCTGAAAAATCATAGCCTTCCCGTCGCAACATTTCCTCAACAATTTCCTGCCAATCCTGTCCATTTACCTTGTGAATACGTAGAACCTACTCCCACTGCATTAAGTTCTCTGAAATACAAGCCGGTTTGGTCCTCTGCGATGTAAACACCCGGTACTTATATATTTTCTTCAGAAACAGAACACGTGATGCATCACTGGGACCGACGTCTCATTTATCTTGGTGATTACAGTAATAAATAGAGTCGGTCAGTTACTAGGCGTTCTTTGTAAGAAACGAAAGTTGAGGAGACGTCCTGCTTGTCAGTCCGTCTGTCTGTCACTTGGTAAGGCAAATACACCGTTTGTCGATTTTCATTAAATTCGGCATAGAAGCTTTTCAGAAAATTGATCAAACTGAGTTTCATGTAAATCGCCTCAAGCACAGTCGTACTTTCCGAATGTCAGTAAATTTCAGTGCAGGAGGCTATATAGTATATAGACAGTCACAATAGTATATAAACAGTCACAATTGCTCAAACGCGTTATTGTATATAGTACATACAATAACGCGTTTGAGCAATTGTGACTGTCTTCAAAACGGCTACAGTGGAAGTAAAGCTTTACGTGACGGTGCAAACGAAATGGTCGTCTGTATTTTGTATATTTTAAAGTGACTTGGAGAAATAGCGAAGAGGTCATGATCACGGAATTTATTAAGTGACCGTGAGTTTCGTGCACAGAAAGCTATGCTTTACGTGACGGCGACAATGAATTTCCTTCAGCACTTTCCACATGTATTTTTCTATTTACGTAAAATTCTGCACAAGGCATTTTGTGTTTGAAAATTTTTCATTTGTTGTCTTAGGCTTTTTTTCCATGTTACATATTACCTGTTTATATTCCTTCTAAGTGTTCTGTCTTACAAATAATTACCAACATTCTCATTGTAACAAGTATTTCCCTCATATCACACGCATAACGTAAATATGAAATCTGCTGTCTTCTGGGGTATTACACGGGTCAATAGTCCGAGCAGGAAAGTTTGGACTCTTGACCCGCGAGGATGGGACAGATATGTTGTCCCGAAACGTCGGTAAACAATTACCACACGACGCCGCGTAATACCCCAGAAGACCGCAGATTTCACTGTATGACTTCCTTGTACCTTAATGCCTGCGGTGCAACAGATATCCTGCTATACGTGGGCGTGTGCATAACATCAGCACTCCCTGCATTCTGCCCACACAGTTATGTGTCCCAAGTGCTTCTCATAGTAAACAGCCACTATTTCTCACAGTAAACAGCCACTACTTCTCACAGTAAACAGCCACTACTTCTCACAGTAAACAGCCACTACTTCACACAGTAAACAGCCACTACTTCACACAGTAAACAGCCACCACTTCTCACAGTAAACATCCATTACTTCTCACAGTAAACAGCCACTACTTCTCACAGTAAACAGCCACTACTTCACACAGTAAACAGCCACTACTTCTCACAGTAAACAGCCACCACTTCTCACAGTAAACATCCATTACTTCTCACAGTAAACAGCCACTACTTCTCACAGTAAACAGCCACTACTTCTCACAGTACACAGCCACTACTTCTCACAGTAAACAGCCACTACTTCTCACAGTAAACATCCACTACTTCTCACAGTAAACAGCCACTACTTCTCACAGTAAACAGCCACTACTCCACAGTAAACAGCCACTACTTCTCACAGTAAACAGCCACTACTTCTCACAGTAAACAGCCACTACTTCTCACAGTAAACAGCCACTACTTCTCACAGTAAACAGCCACTACTTCTCACAGTAAACAGCCACTACTTCTCACAGTAAACAGCCACTACTTCTCACAGTAAACAGCCACTACTTCTCACAGTAAACATCCACTACTCACAGTAAACAGCCACTACTTCTCACAGTAAACAGCCACTACTTCTCACAGTAAACAGCCACTACTTCTCACAGTAAACATCCACTACTTCTCACAGTAAAACACGCCACTCTACATCTCTCACAGTAAACAGCCACTACTTCTCACAGTAAACAGCCACTACTTCTCACAGTAAACAGCCACTACTTCTCACAGTAAACAGCCACTACTTCTCACAGTAAACAGCCACTACTTCTCACAGTAAACAGCCACTACTTCTCACAGTAAACATCCACTACTCACAGTAAACAGCCACTACTTCTCACAGTAAACATCCACTACTCACAGTAAACAGCCACTACTTCTCACAGTAAACAGCCACTACTTCTCACAGTAAACAGCCACTACTTCTCACAGTAAACAGCCACTACTTCTCACAGTAAACAGCCACTACTTCTCACAGTAAACATCCACTACTCACAGTAAACAGCCACTACTTCTCACAGTAAACAGCCACTACTTCTCACAGTAAACAGCCACTACTTCTCACAGTAAACAGCCACTACTTCTCACAGTAAACAGCCACTACTTCTCACCTTAAACAGCCACTACTTCTCACAGTAAAGAGCCACTACTTCTCACAGTAAACAGCCACTACTTCCCCACATATTAGCAATCCTAATCGATTGGCTTTTGTAGTCTAGAATAAATATTTACTGTGATGTACGAATCGAATTTTTAAAGAGGCTCTTTCTTACAGGAAATTCTTACATCAAATGTTTATAAAGTAGGGATGGGTCCACGTGGTCCGCAGGTCAACTACGACACGTGCAATCAGATTGCCTCTTTTCAGCATCGCTACAAAAACCACCGAAATATATCCTGAGCTGCTACGAGTTAAATCCAAATCACAGCCTCACAAACTATTTTACCTAAATGTATTTTAATAATTTATGTTGTGTGCATTTAAAGGGACACAACTGTTTAACATTGCTAATTTGTACCGGGCTGTACCGGGCTGTACCGGGCCTATAAGTAAATTCAGATTATCTCTTAAGCATTTTAAAGCACGAAAGAGAGAGAAGCAGAGAGAGAGAGAGAGAAGAGGGGTGTGTGTGTGTGTGTGTGTGTATGTGTGGAGGAAAGGCTAGAAATATTCATTACATTAATCACACGAATAAATAAAAAAAAATTTCTAGAAATGCCCGCTCCTCCTTCTGGTGAAAGTAGGCTGGACGCGAGGCAAAATTTACAAAGTGTACAAGAGATCGTGATGGAAGCACACTGGTTTGAACAAGCAGTAGAGGACAGAATAGAAGCAGTTATAATACTTGGTCCAAAAGTTTATATTTGAATTTCATTGGCTGCATTATGCATGGGAGCACACTGGCTTGAACACGCAGTAGAGGACAGAATTTAAGCAGTTATAATATTTTGGCCAAAAGTTGATATTTCAATTTTATTGGCTGCGTTATGGCGGAATTTGATGCACAAATTTCAAGTAAAAATAGTTTAAATGTTGAGTTCTTACCGCACAGTAAACATGCTTTTAGATGCACTGGTACAATAATGTACCACACACATGAACCTAACAACCTTACGAACACTGTAAGACTAAAATATTACGAAACTTGCAGCTTTGGTAACTTCACCTTCTTCGCTCCCCTTCCTGTTATACTTCCCTTTCAACAAATCAGTATGCCTAAATACGACGTTCTGCGCCCTTCCTTCAGAAAGCAGGCAACTTTGCTCTAAATTACAGGCTGTTCATCTAGGCTGTGTGCATTTATATTTATAACGTAAAATGTACAAAGCTCTAAACAGAACGTAGAAATTACGTTCAACTCTACGCTTTACAAAACGGCCTAGTTTGTTCCTATTTTCTGAAATTCCATGCCAATGACGTGCTTCGTAAAGTTTTGTAGCTGTGGGATACACAGTCGAGGAGTGTGTGTGTACATGAAGTGTCTGTACGTGAAGTGTGTACGTGAAGTGTGTGTGCGTGAAGTGTGTGTGCATGAAGCGTGTGTATATGAAGTGTGTGTACGTGAAGTGTGTGTACGTGAAGTGTGTGTACGTGAAGTGTGTGTACGTGAAGTGTGTGTACATGAAGTGTCTGTACGTGAAGTGTCTGTACGTGAAGTGTGTAAGTGAAGTGTGTGTGCGTGAAGTGTGTGTGCGTGAAGTGTGTGTGCATGAAGCGTGTGTATATGAAGTGTGTGTATATGAAGTGTGTGTACATGAAGTGTCTGTACGTGAAGTGTGTACGTGAAGTGTGTGTGCGTGAAGTGTGTGTGCGTGAAGTGTGTGTGCATGAAGCGTGTGTATATGAAGTGTGTGTATATGAAGTGTCTGTACGTGAAGTGTGTACGTGAAGTGTGTGTGCGTGAAAGTGTGTGTGCGTGAAGTGTGTGTGCATGAAGCGTGTGTATATGAAGTGTGTGTACGTGAAGTGTGTGTACGTGAAGTGTGTGTACGTGAAGTGTGTGTACGTGAAGTGTGTGTACGTGAAGTGTGTGTACGTGAAGTGTGTGTACGTGAAGTGTGTGTACGTGAAGTGTGTGTACGTGAAGTGTGTGTACGTGAAGTGTGTGTACATGAAGTGTCTGTACATGAAGTGTCTGTACGTGAAGTGTGTGCGTGAAGTGTGTGTGCGTGAAGTGTGTGTGCGTGAAGTGTGTGTCGTGAAGTGTGTGTGCATGAAGCGTGTGTACGTGAAGTGTGTGTGCGTGAAGTGTGTGTACGTGAAGTGTGTGTAGGTGAAGTGTGTGTACGTGAAGTGTGTGTACGTGAAGTGTGTGTACGTGAAGTGTGTGCACGTGAAGTGTGTGTACGTGAAGTGTGTGTACGTGAAGTGTGTGTACGTGAAGTGTGTGTACGTGAAGTGTGTGTATATGAAGTGTGTGTGCGTGAAGTGTGTGTACGTGAAGTGTGTGTGTGCATGAAGTGTGTGTATGAAGTGTGTGTACGTGAAGTGTGTGTACATGAAGTGTGTGTACGTGAAGTGTGTGTACGTGAAGTGTGTGTACGTGAAGTGTGTGTACATGAAGTGTGTGTATATGAAGTGTGTGTGCTTGAAGTGTGTGTACGTGAAGTGTGTGTGTGCATGAAGTGTGTGTGTATGAAGTGTGTGTACGTGAAGTGTGTGTACATGAAGTGTGTGTACATGAAGCGTGTGTACATGAAGTGTGTGTACGTGAAGTGTGTGTACGTGAAGTGTGTGTATATGAAGTGTGTGTACGTGAAGTGTGTGTGCGTGAAGTGTGTGTACATGAAGCGTGTGTACGTGAAGTGTGTGTACGTGAAGTGTGTGTACGTGAAGTGTGTGTACATGAAGTGTCTGTACATGAAGTGTCTGTACGTGAAGTGTGTGCGTGAAGTGTGTGTGCATGAAGCGTGTGTATATGAAGTGTGTGTATATGAAGTGTGTGTACATGAAGTGTCTGTACGTGAAGTGTGTACGTGAAGTGTGTGTGCGTGAAGTGTGTGTGCGTGAAGTGTGTGTGCATGAAGCGTGTGTATATGAAGTGTGTGTACGTGAAGTGTGTGTACGTGAAGTGTGTGTACGTGAAGTGTGTGTACGTGAAGTGTGTACGTGAAGTGTGTGTACGTGAAGTGTGTGTACGTGAAGTGTGTGTACGTGAAGTGTGTGTACGTGAAGTGTGTGTACGTGAAGTGTGTGTATATGAAGTGTGTGTGCGTGAAGTGTGTGTACGTGAAGTGTGTGTGTGCATGAAGTGTGTGTGTATGAAGCGTGTGTACGTGAAGTGTGTGTACATGAAGTGTGTGTACATGAAGCGTGTGTACATGAAGTGTGTGTACATGAAGTGTGTGTACATGAAGCGTGTGTACATGAAGTGTGTGTACGTGAAGTGTGTGTACATGAAGTGTGTGTACATGAAGCGTGTGTACATGAAGTGTGTGTACGTGAAGTGTTTCTCGTTTCCACTACGTACAATATGTAGACGCGAGAAGGAATTATCTGGCGCAGGAATGACTGGTAGCCACGCCATTTGCGAAATACCGGACAATTATTCATCCAACGCAGCCGTCAGCTGTAGGCCTACGCTTAATAAACCGGGTTCAGTGCTGACGTTATGGGCGTGGAATTATACACTTGTATAAGAGACACTTGAACCAATGAGGTAGAAAGCGACCGGAGCATAGAGAAAATTACATAACAAATAAGTTCGTAACTAGTACTCCTAAAAATATTTTTTTCCAATGGCTCAACAGCCCCTTGGGGGCCTAGGCCGCCTCATTTTTCGAGGCTTCACGATCACACTTTAGACACACCACACTCGGTAGGACACCTCTGGATGGGTGATAAGCTCGTCGCAGAGACCTCTACCTGACAACACACAACACTCACAACAGACAGACATCCATGCCCCCGGCGGGATTCGAACCCACAATCCCAGTAAGCGAGCGGCCGCAGACCCACGCCTTAGACCGCGTGGCTACTGGGATCGGCCCTAAAAGTAATTAGGATAACCAAATATAGACATATTGGCTGCACATGTAGCAGGTTTGGGAGAGAAAAAGTGCAAACAAAATTTTGGCGAAAAAAACCTGAAGGACATACGATTTGAAAGTCCTGAGTGTACGCGAGAAAATAATAAGAGGTTGCTCACTGGATTCATATGACTATGCATAAGAAAGGGCCCCGGCTTTTGTGGTCACGGTACCGAAGTTTATGATTTTTCGGTGAATTTATTTGTATCTGATTAAGGATTACCTTGCCAAATGGTACTCAAGTGCAGTTACGATTGGCGTTTTAAGATTTCTTTCGAACTAAAAGTTCCAGTTTAAAAATTCTATTAGTTAACTGCCAAAGTTTTCGGTTATCCACGAGACTTCTCTCTAAAACTGAATGAACACTGCGGACTGTATCCGATTGCAAGTCTTGGGATAGTGCCCACTTGGCCTCCGAAAAAAAATATCTTGACTGAAACTCCTTAACTGCCTTCCGAAACATTAATTGAAAGCCACTGCATTAAAAGAGTTAAATACCGCACTGCAGAGCGTGAAACGGGATTAGACCTCAGCATCCAATGATGGCAACCAACCTGCTTTATTTAAACCAATCGATAGCGTAAGATTTAATCTAAAATTGCATTTACTACGTAGACTAATGTGTATTAAAGCTGAAGACTGATTAGAATATAGCATAATGTATAATGCGTTGGTAATATAGCGTGTCAATATGTAAAGTTATGGAAGCTGCTACAGTTTCAAAACAGACGCACTCAGAAGCACGCAGTTGGCCAATTCTGTAGATTCACTCGCTTAATAGCCTATGTCAGGCGTCAAAACAAGACATTAATTCTGAGAGATTAGGTACAGGCTACTAACACAAAACACAAGACGGCAAATTGCCGGTCATATTGAAGCTGATGGTAACAAGACTGCCCCAGTAGTGTGAAATGGGGTTTACACTTTCAGCACCGTCTGTACAGATTGCAGCTTCGGTAATTAAATGATGTGTCTTTAGGACTGCAGTATACATAAACATATCAACTGAAGGTTATCTGTGAAAATCACAGCTGGAGGTGTCGTGGAATACCGCGTGAACATTGTGATAACTGGGTCATATGACGTCATATGACGTCGTTTCTAGTAAGACTAATACATGAAGATGCATTTACAGTTTTTATCAAGGCAAACCTCTACACAGACGGTGTATTTTCACTGGAGTAACGTATCCACTTAGTTATGTCGCAACACAATACAAGAATGTCTGAACTAACTAACTAACTAACTAACTAACTAACTAACTCCATGTAGCACAGTCCTTCTTGATAAGCTAACATGTGGTCAGCTTGTCAAGAAATTCCCCGCGTTTTATGGAACCCGAAGGTTCATTACCGCACTCACAACAGCCCGCCATCTGTCCCTATCCTGAGCCTGAAAGTCTGAAAGGAAATAAAAATACTGAAGATTCCGGTAGTGTGTGATGTGACACAATACGTTCCTTCGAAACGTCGGATACCGCTCAAACAATGACACAACGTCACATCCTAGAAGACCGGAATCCTCAGGCACACCGCTGAGAGAGCCTCAAAACTCACAATAAGTGTATTGATGACCTGTGGAACATGATACAGCAGGCCCTCTATTTAACGGACAAAACATTTGACGTGTTTAATTAACATAAATTTCGGTTCCTGTCGTAAATTTTTTTCTCTATTTTTAACAATTGTTTTAGTGACGTGTATAAATTACTGAATGTACATTATAATAATATTTTGTTGATACTTATACATTATAATAACATTTTGATACACCCTGTATATTGTAAGTTCGTTATTAATATCTGTTTTTAAAATACATTCGATTTAACGGACTTTCGGCAATAGCGGACACACCTTCCCCCAATTAGTCCGTTAAATCGAGGGCCTACTGTACGCACATTTGATTCAACACAGGTTACTAGTAGTGAGTTTTAATGGTAAGGTTTTGTACTGTGTTCGAGCGAGATGGTAATGATGGTAATGATGGTAATGATGGTAATGATGGTAATGAATGTTGAGTGGATATAGAGACAAGAGTCGAAACACGTTTCTAATGCAGTCCCAAGTACGGAACACTAAACTGCAAGCTAAGCCAGTCGAGACTCGAGCCAAAACCTCGCAAAATAAGCATGCAGGCACATCGCAACAGTTCATTCTAGGTGAGGAGTAACCACTTGCTACCTACAACGCACCATACAGACACACCGCGAGTCACGCAGTTGCTGCGTTCCGGAAGTTCTGCGCAATTCGGAATTGAGTCTGCATAGGGCCAAATATATATGTATATACAAAGCAGTGTAGCTGAAAGTCAAACTACAACACACTGGCACACGATCGGCCGCAGCATGTGTTATCGCCCAGCAGTATTCTTCCTCCAATCGTGTCTCTTTGATCACAAGGAAAATTTCGGGGTGCTTTAAATAAATAATTATTATTTCAATTTTGTTACTTTTCTAAAATCCTGCAAGTCTAAAATTACGTAACATTAAATTGCACAATTCGGTTGCACCACTACGCACAATTCGGTTGCACCACTACGCACATCACGTCTAATCCAGGAACGCAAGAATCGACAACCAAAATCCACAGCCAAGCACTCGACAAATGTGACATATTGTCTAGTAACCGGCGACGCAGTGAAAACTTACGGTAATGAAAGTTACCATGGCTTAAGCTATAGTTACAGTTTAGGGAATATTTAAAGGGGATAAGCGAAATGGTGTTCATGAGAGTGCCGGAGTGTTGGAACAGTTGGCTATACAGCCGGAGTGTTGGAACAGTTGGCTATACAGCCGGAGTGTTGGAACAGTTGGCTATACAGCCGGAGTGTTGGAACAGTTGGCTATACAGCCGGAGTGTTGGAACAGTTGGCTATACAGCCGGAGTGTTGGAACAGTTGGCTATACAGCCGGAGTGTTGGAACAGTTGGCTATACAGCCGGAGTGTTGGAACAGTTGGCTATACAGCCGGAGTGTTGGAACAGTTGGCTATACAGCCGGAGTGTTGGAACAGTTGGCTATACAGCCGGAGTGTTGGAACAGTTCGCTATACAGCCGGAGTGTTGGAACAGTTCGCTATACAGCCGGAGTGTTGGAACAGTTGGCTATACAGCCGGAGTGTTGGAACAGTTGGCTATACAGCCGGAGTGTTGGAACAGTTGGCTATACAGCCGGAGTGTTGGAACAGTTGGCTATACAGCCGGAGTGTTGGAACAGTTGGCTATACAGCCGGAGTGTTGGAACAGTTGGCTATACAGCCGGAGTGTTGGAACAGTTGGCTATACAGCCGGAGTGTTGGAACAGTTGGCTATACAGCCGGAGTGTTGGAACAGTTGGCTATACAGCCGGAGTGTTGGAACAGTTCGCTATACAGCCGGAGTGTTGGAACAGTTCGCTATACAGCCGGAGTGTTGGAACAGTTCGCTATACAGCCGGAGTGTTGGAACAGTTCGCTATACAGCCGGAGTGTTGGAACAGTTCGCTATACAGCCGGAGTGTTGGAACAGTTCGCTATACAGCCGGAGTGTTGGAACAGTTCGCTATACAGCCGGAGTGTTGGAACAGTTCGCTATACAGCCGGAGTGTTGGAACAGTTCGGCTATACAGCCGGAGTGTTGGAACAGTTCGCTATACAGCCGGAGTGTTGGAACAGTTCGCTATACAGCCGGAGTGTTGGAACAGTTCGCTATACAGCCGGAGTGTTGGAACAGTTCGCTATACAGCCGGAGTGTTGGAACAGTTCGCTATACAGCCGGAGTGTTGGAACAGTTCGCTATACAGCCGGAGTGTTGGAACAGTTGGCTATACAGCCGGAGTGTTGGAACAGTTGGCTATACAGCCGGAGTGTTGGAACAGTTGGCTATACAGCCGGAGTGTTGGAACAGTTCGCTATACAGCCGGAGTGTTGGAACAGTTGCTATACAGCCGGAGTGTTGGAACAGTTCGCTATACAGCCGGAGTGTTGGAACAGTTCGCTATACAGCCGGAGTGTTGGAACAGTTCGCTATACAGCCGGAGTGTTGGAACAGTTCGCTATACAGCCGGAGTGTTGGTAACAGTTCGCTATACAGCCGGAGTGTTGGAACAGTTCGCTATACAGCCGGAGTGTTGGAACAGTTCGCTATACAGCCGGAGTGTTGGAACAGTTGGCTATACAGCCGGAGTGTTGGAACAGTTCGCTATACAGCCGGAGTGTTGGAACAGTTCGCTATACAGCCGGAGTGTTGGAACAGTTCGCTATACAGCCGGAGTGTTGGAACAGTTCGCTATACAGCCGGAGTGTTGGAACAGTTGGCTATACAGCCGGAGTGTTGGAACAGTTCGCTATACAGCCGGAGTGTTGGAACAGTTCGCTATACAGCCGGAGTGTTGGAACAGTTCGCTATACAGCCGGAGTGTTGGAACAGTTGGCTATACAGCCGGAGTGTTGGAACAGTTCGCTATACAGCCGGAGTGTTGGAACAGTTCGCTATACAGCCGGAGTGTTGGAACAGTTCGCTATACAGCCGGAGTGTTGGAACAGTTCGCTATACAGCCGGAGTGTTGGAACAGTTCGCTATACAGCCGGAGTGTTGGAACAGTTCGCTATACAGCCGGAGTGTTGGAACAGTTCGCTATACAGCCGGAGTGTTGGAACAGTTCGCTATACAGCCGGAGTGTTGGAACAGTTCGCTATACAGCCGGAGTGTTGGAACAGTTCGCTATACAGCCGGAGTGTTGGAACAGTTCGCTATACAGCCGGAATGTTGGAACAGTTCGCTATACAGCCGGAGTGTTGGAACAGCTCGCTATACAGCCGGAGTGTTGGAACAGTTCGCTATACAGCCGGAGTGTTGGAACAGTTCGCTATACAGCCGGAGTGTTGGAACAGCTCGCTATACAGCCGAAGTGTTGGAACAGCTCGCTATACAGCCCGCTCTGTATCAAGTGTGCGTGTGTGCGTACACGTATCACGCATAAAACTAACGATGCTCTTTGCATGCCTGAGTGACTTTGCAACAAGAGGTTATAGAAGCACTGAGCTGTCAGCCTCACCCCCCACCCTCCCTTGTTATCTCCAAAAAAGAAATTGAGGGTGGCGATGATGTGAAGTGGGTGCATCAGGGGGGGGGGAGCCAGATGGGCATCGAGTTGAACAAGTGCCATCCAGCTTTGCCTTTTCCCCTTTATATACTGAGCGCTGAACTAAGGAAAGTCTTCTGAAGACGTGAAACACGTTGCCAAGTGCAAGACTACGCTAATGGCGGCGTCGTGACGGCTATCAGCTCATTAATTAAGTCGTTCCTACGAGCAACAAACAACAAATTGTATCTACGTGCAGACGAATCTGAAAAGCCACTTTTAATTTAGAATTATTTAAGAAATAAACAGTTACATCGTTCAGTTTTCAGGTTCTCACAGCGGTTGTTGTTCAAACGATGGTCGTCTTGTACGTTAAATGGCTCTATTTAGGGTCAAGAGCGCGACATGGTCAGATAAATGGCAGCGAGCTATGTACACCGCGGCCACTCGTTATAACGGGTGTATCAGAAGCCACACACCATAGACAAAACAATATCTCAGATTACATGACAGGAGAATAATGTTATGAAATAAAAGGTAAAGGTAAAGGTCTCCCTAGAACAGGCCATGAAGGCACAGAGGGAGTAGAGATATAGCACTACTCTTTCTTTAACCTCGGCACTAGATGGGGTGGGTGGTCAACGCCACGCCCCGGCCGCTTTACCCCCGGGAATGACCCGGTAACCGTTGTACAGGAGGCTGGGTAGGCCCCAGGGCAGGTCTGGATGGGTGCTGAAAATCTCGCCCTCACCGGGATTCGATCCCCGGACCGTCCAGCCCGTAGCGAGTCGCTATACCGACTGAGCTATCGCGGCCTACAACGTTATGAAATAATAGATAAAAGGAAGAAATGGTTGGGAAATGCAGCACGCACGACTACGTGGATATAAATCGGGAAACCTTATGGAAAGAAGACAGCTTCTGGACTAGACGTCGATGGGCTGATAATATTAAGATTGGTCTTAGATAAGTAAGCGCGGATTGGATTCGGCTGGCTTAGAACAAGGTCAGTTGATGAAATAAGAAATAAATAAAGTCACTCAGTATTCGCATTAAATAATAGGATTAATATCAGACACTGAGCCACTATCCTAAGACAACTTAATTCCATAAAATAGTAAAATATCAGAACACAGAACCTAATGCAGTCACAATGTAAGTAAATGTGACAGTGCATCACGATGTAAGTAAATGTGACAGTGCATCACGATGTAAGTAAATGTGACAGTGCATCACGATGTAAGTAAACGTGACAGTGCATCACGATGTAAGTAAATGTGACAGTGCATCACGATGTAAGTAAATGTGACAGTGCATCACGATGTAAGTAAATGTGACAGTGCATCACGATGTAAGTAAATGTGACAGTGCATCACGATGTAAGTAAATGTGACAGTGCATCACGATTTAGGCAGGAGGAAGAACGATTAAAATGCTTCACCTTACCTTCGTATAATAAATTATACGATACTAAACCGTTGAACCAAAGGAAATCCTAATGAGCTTTTAATGGGTGCAAAACGTGGTCTGTCACATTAATGAAATAACACAGACTAAGGCTGTTCCAGAATACAGTGCTGACGAAGACATTTGGAACTAAGAGAGAGGAGGTGGCCGGGCGGTCTGTGGCGAGGTTTACTGCCTTTCTGTTGCTGGAATTGAGGGTTCGAATCCCGTCGGGAGCATGAAGGTCTATCTCTTGTTGAGTTTTGTGTGTTGTCAGGTAGAGGTCTCAGCAAGGGGCTGATCACTCGTCCAGAGGAATCCTACCGATGTGGTGTGTCTGAGTATGATTGTGAAGCCTCGAAATGATGAGGCCTAGGCCCCCTAGGGGCTGTCGAGCCATGAAAAAAAGAGAGGAAGGAAGAGGAGACAAATACATAATAAGAAGCTTCTTGAGCTGTACTCATCTTTTAAATGAATGATCAGTTGAAGGAGTGTAAGATGGGTAGGACCTGTCGCACGCATGGGGAAAAACAGGAAAACATATAGGATTTTGTGGGAGAAACCTGAAGGAAAACGACCACTTGGAAGACTTGGGTGTAGATTGCGGATAATATTAAAACGGATCTTAAAAAAACAGAATGGGAGAGAGTGGACTGGATTCATCTGGCTCAAGACAGAAACACTTTCCGGGCTCATGTGAAGACAAAAATAAAAGCTTCGGCTTTCAAAAATGCTGGACATTTCTTGACTAACTGAGAAACTACTAGCTTTTCAAAAGAAGGACGCTGTTCCAAAGAGTCAGTTAACCTGTCACTCATGCACTACATAACATACATATCTTTCTATACCGCAAGTAATCAGTTCAGTTTAAATACGTACTGAATTGTGTGCTCAGAGAATGACAAATATATGAAACCAATCGTGCTTAACTTTACAGAACAGAGGGCAACTTATTCTTCTTTGTTAAATAATAGGTAACAGACAAAGAAAACTTCATTTTGGAGACAAACTGTTTAACTGTGGGGCTGTTCACTTTCACCCCTTACTTGACTTCTGCAGAAGAGAGATGGTTGTTGGTTTCCTCGACCCATTACTCTCCACTTAAAATGGAGCAGTACATTAGAAACAAAGACCCAATTAGGGAAAGAAGTGTTAGCAGTGGTATGGTGAGAAAAAAGAAAATTAGAACGGTGAGAATTAGCTAATGTGTCGCCGACACCTTCGGCTCACAGCGCCACTAGCTAACCTAGTCTAGTTACCCGCCGTAGGATCTAGGAACTTGTCGTTAGCAGCTGACTTCAGATAATTCGTGCCACACCGACTTGCAGTAAGATCCACCATCGGACCTGTTTTTATCACAGCTTTATCAAGTGTTGTTTGTACGTATTTTTCTTTCTTCCCCAACAATCCAGACACTCAGGGCATTACGTCAAATGTAACTGGAAGTTATATTGTCCGTGCATTATGGTAACAAGTCACAAATTAACAAACCAACAAATGCACTGTATACCACACGTATAGTCAAATGCCCCTACATATGTCTCAGCTTTACCAAGCCGTCATCAGACGGTCCAATGTTCACATGTACTTAACATACATATATCCGTCCAATACATAACATATATCGCACATAAAACATACTTCGTTATCACTAGCGGACTGGAGCACATTGAATATATGTTATTTTGTATATAAAATGTTGCGTATGTGATGTGTATATCTTATGTGTTGTATATATATGTGATGTGTATATGTTATGTGTTATATATATGTGATGTGTATATGTTATGTGTTATATATATATATGTGATGTGTATATCTTATGTATTATATATATATGTGATGTGTATATGTTATGTGTTATATATATGTGATGTGTATATGTTATGTGTTATATATATATGTGATGTGTATATCTTATGTATTATATATATATGTGATGTGTATATGTGATGTGTTATATATATGTGATGTGTATATGTTATGTGTTATATATATATATATATATGTGTTAAAAGTTTAAGAAGTTTTTAAATTTGCATCTTCCACATATGTTTGTTACAAATTCTTGGCTTTGTGTACAGATTATCCAATTAGGGTTGATTATATCCTGTAAAAACTTTTAACACACACACACATATATATATATATCACATAAGATATAAACATCACATATACACATCACATATATATATAACACATAACATATACACATACATATATAACACATAACATATACACATCACATATATATATATAACACATAACATATACACATACATATGTAACACATAACATATACACATCACATATATATATAATACATAAGATATACACATCACATATATATATAACACATAACATATACACATCACATATATATATAACACATAACATATACACATACATATATAACACATAACATATACACATACATATGTAACACATAACATATACACATCACATATATATATAATACATAAGATATACACATCACATATATATATAACACATAACATATACACATCACATATATATATAACACATAACATATACACATACATATATAACACATAACATATACACATCACATATATATATAACACATAACATATACACATCACATACCCAACATTTTATATACAAAATAACATATATTCAATGTGCTCCAGTCCGCTAGTGATAACGAAGTATGTTTTATGTGCGATATATGTTATGTTATTGGACGGATATATGTATGTTAAGTACATGTGAACATTGGACCGTCTGATGACGGCTTGGTAAAGCTGAGACATATGTAGGGGCATTTGACTGTACTTGTGGTATACAGTGCTTTTGTTGGTTTGTTAATTTGTGATAACTCGAAACGTTTCTTGTAGAACGCAATGATAAAAGCCAAGCTGTAAGATTCTGACCCTCACATTTGTTAATTACCAATCCTTAGTATTCAAAAGCCTACTTTACACGCCACCTGCTGCCACACAGAGCCCCACGTGTCAGTCACACGTGTCAGTCACACGCTTGGTATAATCACATCCCTCTTCTCTGTGAGGTACGAGCGGAGGCTGAAGCAACATTTGAACATCGAGCATATAAATCAACATAGCAAAACCAGATGGCAGCACTGCGACGGATGAAATTAAGACTTTGCTTTAAGAATAAAAAAGACAGGTAAGGTACTTATATCGTAATATTAAGGTGCGTTCGCGTAACCATTATTGCTGTGGAAAAGCAATAAATGTTACTTATTCTGAGTGTGTGTCTGTAGCCTTAGTTATCCAGCATGCAAAGCGCATGCGCCGTATTATATTGTCATTTGTGGTGTGTCTGGTTCTACCATATGTTTTGACATTATCTCATAAACAGCACAATTTTGGAAAAAGTTTTTGTCCGTAAAATGTGTTTTATTTTCTGTACAAATTTGTCTAAAACATTTCTCATTCTAAGAAGAATTCAGCAAGATATTATCATAAATGTACTTAGGTCTTTATGTAAAGTACCGTTATTGTTGTTAGATTTTAATTGAAATTGAAAGTTCTCAACAGAATTTCGAAAAATAATGAAATACTAAATTTCATAAAAATCCGTCCAGTGGGAGCTGAGTTGTTCCATGCGGGCAGACGGACAGACATGAAAAAGCTAATGGTCGCTTTTCGCAATTTTGCGAAAAGCGCCTAAAAAAAAAGAGCAATAAAAATAGTCGTGGAGCAGCGCGTAAATTGCGTGAATATTAAAGTAGGTGTCTTAGCTTCGTTATAAAAACGATTGTTCAGAAATGTGATTCCGTACAGACGGGATTACCGGCGTGGAGCTACACAGTCTTAACCTCCTAGCGCCGACGTTAAGAATGCGTGTATCATCACCTCCATTCGTCTTACGCCTCTACGACCTGGTGTTTAATTAGCACAGCGATTTCAACTTTCAACTCCATATTTTTTTTAAGGTTACTGCATCATATTTTAAACCTTAGCTCATGATTTGAAAATAAACTATATAGAGAAGATTGTTTATTTCTAAAAATGAATTAAGCTAAAATTAAAACGTGTATTTTATTTAAGGAAGCAAATATATGACAAGCTGTAATTTCATTCAGAGAGAAAAAACGTACTGTTTGTATTTCATATGCCAAGAACAGGAAAAAAGTTGCGTAAATAGTCGAAAAGAATGAACTCAGAGAATAATAAAAGAAAAGTATAATACAGTGTTGTTAAATAAGAGCAGTCTACATCCTCCAAAGAATGTCAACTGCAGGCAACATCGCATGTCAGTAGCACAAAGTTTGTGTTCTACGAAGCTGTGTGCAGAAGTCACGTTAAAACTGAGTCCGATGTTAGCAACTGCGAGATGTTTATGGGCCAAAACTTCTGGGCAGAAGAAATGAAATGGCGAACAGAACGTGGTAACTTGACAGCATGGTAACTTGACAGCATGGTAACTTGGCAGCAAGTGTGCTATTGTACAGTCATTTAGCAAGGAAGGAAAGGCACAGGAGGGGAAAACAGGAAGTAAATAAAAATAACAGGAAGTTGAAAACATAGACAGAGAACTTCGGCAAAGAATGGAACAATAAACAAAACTATTTTTACAGAACCCCCCCCCCCCGGCCCCGCACGCACCCTTCCAGTATGCACGACAACTTTATATTACCTAAAATTTAGTCCAATATCTAATCCGAAAATTTATGAAGTACAGAGTGAAAATAAACGAAGAAAGAAAGAGAAATGATAAGAAAGTATTGCAAATAGAAAGCAAGGCTGCAGAAACAAATAATTTGACACGTCAGCTGCTGCACGTAATGTCAAGAAGGACGTAAAGGACAAACACTGTGTTAGGAAAAGTACAGAGCGTAAAGTAATTCACGGAATTCAAATTAAGAGTCGTAGATATTTATTCTTCCATTATTTGCTTGATCATGGAACAACACGTTTTCCTTATTTCTTTAAACATAATCACGAAACAACACGGCTTTGCTCTGTCACGTGGCCAAATCCAGACTGTGTCTCAGACCGCACAATACGTCCTTGTATTCTCGTATTTAAGACTTGAAGTCACTGCAAGTGCTCTCGAGTTATCAGCTGCGACCTGACTGGTATGGCTGACAGGTTGAGAGAACTGACTGGTATGGCTGACAGGTCGAGAGAACTGACTGGTATGGCTGACAGGTCGAGAGAACTGACTGGTATGGCTGACAGGTTGAGAGAACTGACTGGTATGGCTGACACGTCGAGAGAACTGACTGGTATGGCTGACAGGTTGAGAGAACTGACTGGTATGGCTGACAGGTCGAGAGAACTGACTGGTATGGCTGACAGGTTGAGAGAACTGACTGGTATGGCTGACAGGTTGAGAGAACTGACTGGTATGGCTGAAAGGTCGAGAGAACTGACTGGTATGGCTGACAGGTCGAGAGAACTGACTGGTAAGGCTGACAGGTCGAGAGAACTGACTGGTATGGCTGACAGGTTGAGAGAACTGACTGGTATGGCTGACAGGTTGAGAAAACTGACTGGTATGGCTGACAGGTCGAGAGAAACTGACTGGTATGGCTGACAGGTTGAGAGAACTGACTGGTATGGTGACAGGTCGAGAGAATGACGGTATGACTGACAGGTTGAGAGAACTGACTGGTATGGCTGACAGGTTCGAGAGAACTGACTGGTATGGCTGACAGGTCGAGAGAACTGACTGGTATGGCTGACAGGTCGAGAGAACTGACTGGTATGGCTGACAGGTCGAGAGAACTGACTGGTATGGCTGACAGGTCGAGAGAACTGACTGGTATGGCTGACAGGTCGAGAGAACTGACTGGTATGGCTGACAGGTCGAGAGAACTGACTGGTATGGCTGACAGGTCGAGAGAACTGACTGGTATGGCTGACAGGTCGAGAGAACTGACTGGTATGGCTGACAGGTCGAGAGAACTGACTGGTATGGCTGACAGGTCGAGAGAACTGACTGGTATGGCTGACAGGTCGAGAGAACTGACTGGTATGGCTGACAGGTCGAGAGAACTGACTGGTATGGCTGACAGGTCGAGAGAACTGACTGGTATGGCTGACAGGTCGAGAGAACTGACTGGTATGGCTGACAGGTCGAGAGAACTGACTGGTATGGCTGACAGGTCGAGAGAACTGACTGGTATGGCTGACAGGTGAGAGAACTGACTGGTATGGCTGACAGGTGGAGAGAACTGACTGGTATGGCTGACAGGTTGAGAGAACTGACTGGTATGGCTGACAGGTGGAGAGAACTGACTGGTATGGCTGACAGGTCGAGAGAACTGACTGGTATGGCTGACAGGTCGAGAGAACTGACTGGTATGGCTGATAGGTCGAGAGAAATGACTGGTATGGCTGACAGGTCTGAGAGAATGACTGGTATGGCTGACAGGTCGAGAGAACTGACTGGTATGGCTGACAGGTCGAGAGAACTGACTGGTATGGCTGACAGGTCGAGAGAACTGACTGGTATGGCTGACAGGTCGAGAGAACTGACTGGTATGGCTGACAGGTCGAGAGAACTGACTGGTATGGCTGACAGGTCGAGAGAACTGACTGGTATGGCTGACAGGTCGAGAGAACTGACTGGTATGGCTGACAGGTCGAGAGAACTGACTGGTATGGCTGACAGGTCGAGAGAACTGACTGGTATGGCTGACAGGTCGAGAGAACTGACTGGTATGGCTGACAGGTTGAGAGAACTGACTGGTATGGCTGACAGGTCTGAGAGAACTGACTGGTATGGCTGACAGGTCGAGAGAACTGACTGGTATGGCTGACAGGTCGAGAGAACTGACTGGTATGGCTGACAGGTCGAGAGAACTGACTGGTATGGCTGACAGGTCGAGAGAACTGACTGGTATGGCTGACAGGTCGAGAGAACTGACTGGTATGGCTGACAGGTCGAGAGAACTGACTGGTATGGCTGACGTCAGGATCGGAGTGAGAAACTGACTGGTATGGCTGACAGGTGAGAGAACTGACTGGTATGGCTGACAGGTTGAGAGAACTGACTGGTATGGCTGACAGGTTGAGAGAACTGACTGGTATGGCTGACAGGTTGAGAGAACTGACTGGTATGGCTGACAGGTCGAGAGAACTGACTGGTATGGCTGACAGGTTGAGAGAACTGACTGGTATGGCTGACAGGTCGAGAGAACTGACTGGTATGGCTGACAGGTCGAGAGAACTGACTGGTATGGCTGACAGGTCGAGAGAACTGACTGGTATGGCTGACAGGTTGAGAGAACTGACTGGTATGGCTGACAGGTTGAGAGAACTGACTGGTATGGCTGACAGGTTGAGAGAACTGATGGATGGCTGACAGTCGAAGAATGCTGTATGTGACAGTGGAGAGAACTCCAATAATTTAAGGAATTGTTGATTTTGTAATCATGACAATTATGGCTTTATTGACGTCAGTTTGCAAAGTCGACTAATTGAGCCGAGCTGGCAATAGTTATATGTGAAGTCTGACGATAGTATAATGATTGTGATATGATGAGGTGGTTGGGGCAAGGTAAGGGTCAGGGAAGCTAGTGTAATGGAAGTGGGAGTTGTTAGATTGTTCACCATGGGCAAAGGATTGAGTTTCTGTTTGTCTGGTACAATATGACGTCATAGGCGCGTTGGGCGGAACACATTTAGGTAATTTTGGGAAGACCTACAGAATGAGCGTTAATACATGTTAAACACACCAGTCCGTACCGCGCAGTAAACACACTCCGTCTCAGTTATACAAACCAGTCAGTTAATGTTGTACAGTGAAATAATCGCTGTTTGTTCTGAGATCCACACAAAACACATAAATACAGTCCGTACCGCGCAGTAAACACACTCCGTCTCAGTTATACAAACCAATCAGTTAATGCTGTACAGTGAAATAATCGCTGTTTGTTCTGAGATCCACACATAAATACAGTCCGTACCGCGCAGTAAACACACTCCGTCTCAGTTATACAAACCAGTCAGTTAATGTTGTACAGTGAAATAATCGCTGTTTGTTCTGAGATCCACACAAAACACATAAATACAGTCCGTACCGCGCAGTAAACACACTCCGTCTCAGTTATACAAACCAATCAGTTAATGCTGTACAGTGAAATAATCGCTGTTTGTTCTGAGATCCACACATAAATACAGTCCGTACCGCGCAGTAAACACACTCCGTCTCAGTTATACAAACCAGTCAGTTAATGTTGTACAGTGAAATAATCGCTGTTTGTTCTGAGATCCACACAAAACACATAAATACAGTCCGTACCGCGCAGTAAACACACTCCGTCTCAGTTATACAAACCAATCAGTTAATGCTGTACAGTGAAATAATCGCTGTTTGTTCTGAGATCCACACATAAATACAGTCCTTACCGCGCAGTAAACACAATCCGTCTCAGTTATACAAACCAGTCAGTTAATGTTGTACAGTGAAATAATCGCTGTTTGTTCTGAGATCCACACAAAACACATAAATACAGTCCGTACCGCGCAGTAAACACACTCCGTCTCAGTTATACAAACCAATCAGTTAATGATGTATAGTGAAATAATCGCCGTTTGTTCTCAGATCCACACAAAACACATAAATACAGTCCGTACCGCGCAGTAAACACACTCCGTCTCAGTTATACAAACCAGTCAGTTAATGTTGTACAGTGAAATAATCGCTGTTTGTTCTGAGATCCACACAAAACACATAAACACAGTCCGTACCGCGCAGTAAACACACTCCGTCTCAGTTATACAAACCAATCAGTTAATGATGTATAGTGAAATAATCGCCGTTTGTTCTGAGATCCACACAAAACACATAAATACAGTCCGTACCGCGCAGTAAACACACTCCGTCTCAGTTATACAAATCAGTCAGTTAATGTTGTACAGTGAAATAATCGCTGTTTGTTCTGAGATCCACACAAAACACATAAATACACTGTGTGGGCAGAACGCAGAATTTGTGAAGCTGACATGCAAAGTAACTTAAGGGCCTTAAAGGATTAAACACATTGGGTCAAAATATGTAAGTAAGAATCCTAACGTATGGAAGGAAGCCATATGGCAGGATCAGAAGCACAGTTACGCACATTCTCAAACTCAACACTAGACAGAGTTATGTGGCGAGTCTCACACCCAGGGAAAGGACAAGCGATACTAATTGTACAGTAGGTCGGTGGGCCCCACATACGGTCTGGGGGTTTTGGAGGAAAGAAAAATCTCTGGCCATTGCAGGGAGTCGAAAACAGGATCGTCCAATCCCTAACTAAGTCCCGATACCGACTGAGCTAGAGTGGCCCCTGCGATGCCTAGAATTAGCGGGATTAAAACAATACGTACTCTTACCAAGTATATTGCCGATATACAAAGTATTTCTTTCTATTAACGCCTAAACTCCTGCCTGGAAATCACAAAAGTATTTTCGACCTGTTGTGTGTGTGCTACAAAAAAACTCGGTAACTGAAAGTATTTTCAATTTCAATGTACCAGAAGTGCGCCGGACGCTAAGCATTCGCCACTTGTCACCGTAACACTCTTACTGGCGCGCAATTAAACCCACGTCTAATTAATTTTATTCCATTCCAATCTCGTAGCTATGGAGCACATTGCAGGACCGAGAGTAAACATTGCGAGGAAGAATGGCACAAGGCTTATGCCGTGGCAATATAAATATACATAGACACACCACCTACATGTACATACAGACACATCACCTACATGTACATACAGACACACCACCTACATATACATAGACACATCACCTACATTTACATTTAAAACAGTCTTTATTTTGTCCACAGAATACAGTTATGGACGTCCAATTAGTTATTACGTCCTAAATATAATAATGTATAATTATTATAAAGGAGAAAGTATGTTTTCTGAGAGGTGGAGACTGCATTTTAAATACGATATATATAATCAAACTTCGGGGCACGCGGTGTCGCAGTTGGTTGAGGCACTGCGCTACAAACTGGAAGGTGTCGGGTTCGATTCTCAATTGGAATATTTAATTGACATAATCCTTTGGGTCGCACTATGGCCCTGGGGTCGACTCAACCTCTAACAGAAATGAGTACCAGGAGTATTACCTGGGGGGTAAAGGCGGCCGGTGCTTAGGGCTGACAACCTTACCACCTTCATATACCGATTGTCTATAAATCTGGTAGCCTCAACCTCCTGGAACCCTAAGGGCTTGTGCAGGCCTGTAATGGGGTTGCTTTACCTTTACCTTTACCTTTATAACCAAAACTACTTTGCGGTTGAAGACAGTTTCTTTATCAGACGCAGTATTTGTCAGTCTTTACTGTCCGTCTGTGTGATAAAATTAATGAGGTAAAGGTAAGGTAATTCGGGATTTGTTCTAGACGTTTTGCAGAACAAAAAAAAACTTTAGTCCTGCTGTCAGAATGAGAAGTACTTGAAGACATAGACTCATAATATAAAAATGAGCCCTAAGACAATAACAATAATTACTCGGCGAAAAATGCAGATAATGATTGGGTAATTGACCGTCGCCATATTGCATCAATAGCTAATTATTACGCTTCGAACTCTGATTGACGTATTTAATTTGCTATTTATAACTGTATTTACGGCTTATTTCCCTTAATTAGTAATAATAGTTTCAGTTACTAACATATCCAACCGTTATACCAATATGACCATCATTTTCAGCGTAATTATCTGTACATTGTGCACGATTAACTAGTGGCATTTTGACATGATTCACATGCTCGGTACATACCTGCACGTGCGTGTGCTCATTTTATTCATCTACGTACTCCATGCACGGTCGGCCTGGCATGCATGTGGGTTATCTGGGGTCTGGCGACGGGGAGTTTGCGGCCGGGGCGGTGTATGGGTCTGCTCACTGAGTGGGTCGTGGGGTTGTTGGGGGGGTGGGTGTCACGGGGGACGAGTGGGGGGTCATGGGGGGGTGGGGTGTAGTACGGGTGAGGGTTACGGAGGTTGGGTATTTGTGTTATGAGTCTGTTGTTTGTTGATTAGGAGGAGAGGAGAGAGAGGGGGTGATATAGGTTGGTATGTATGTATGTGTGTGTATGTATGTATGTATGTATGTATGTATGTATGTATGTATGTATGTATGTATGTATGTATGTATGTATGTATGTATGTGTGTATGTATGTATGTATGTATGTTTGTGTATGTATGTATGTATGTATGTATGTATGTATGTATGTGTGTATGTATGTATGTATGTATGTATGTATGTGTGTATGTTGTATGTATGTTATGTATGTATGTGTGTATGTATGTATGTATGTATGTGTTGTATGTATGTATGTATGTATGTATGTTGTATGTATGTATGTATGTATGTATGTATGTATGTGTGTATGTATGTATGTATGTATGTAGTATGTATGTTGTATGTATGTATGTATGTAAGTATGTATGTATGTTATGTATGTATGTATGTATGTATGTAAGTATGTATGTATGTATGTATGTTGTATGTATGTATGTATGTGTGTATGTATGTATGTATGTATGTATGTATGTATGTATGTATGTGTGTATGTATGTATGTATGTATGTATGTATGTATGTTGTATGTATGTATGTATGTGTGTATGTATGTATGTATGTATGTATGTATGTATGTATGTATGTGTGTATGTATGTATGTATGTATGTGTGTATGTATGTATGTATGTATGTATGTATGTATGTATGGTATGTATGTTGTGTATGTATGTATGTATGTGTGTTGTATGTATGTATGTATGTATGTATGTATGTATGTATGTATGTATGTATGTGTTTTATGTATGTATGTATGTATGTGTGTATGTATGTATGTATGTATGTATGTGTGTATGTATGTATGTATGTAGGTGTGTATGTATGTATGTGTGTGTATGTATGTATGTATGTATGTATGTATGTATGTATGTATGTATGTTGTGTGTATGTATGTATGTGGTATGTATGTATGTATGTATGTGTGTATGTATGTATGTATGTGTGTATGTATGTATGTATGTATGTGTGTATGTATGTATGTATGTTGTATGTATGTATGTATGTATGTATGTGTGTATGTATGTATGTATGTGTGTATGTATGTGATGTATGTATGTGTGTATGTATGTGTATGTATGTATGTTGTATGTAGTTGTATGTATGTATGTATGTTGTATGTATGTAT